>CM067361.1:12519349-12521849 GCA_034401795.1 Chaetoderma sp. LZ-2023a | reverse complement strand
TCTCTCTCTCTCTCTCTCTCTCTCTCTCTCTCTCTCTCTCTCTCTCTCTCTAACTAACTAACTAACCACTAACCAATGCTGATTGGGCCGACTGTGTCGCACTCTACCTATGCCTCTCTCTGCATGTCTATATGCTGCCAAGTTTGTGCACGTTAGAGTGAGCATTAGACTGAACGTTAGACTGATGGTAGATGCATAATAATTTCGTCTTTTTAGGAGCATGGTACGCCGAAATTTGTTGTAGATGAACGCGAAATTCTGCTCCAACGTTGCTGCTAAAATTAACAGCTCAGCCGATACATAGCAGCTCAGACAGACAGACATTGGTGTAGAAAAATCTGGTGAGGTGTTGGCAAAGTCTCTCTGTGTTTGTAGCTTGACCGTAGAGTTGAAAGACTCGTAGTGATAGCATCCACAGGGGAATGTTACAGGCAAGCATCCGAAAGTTTCTGCAAGTAGTGAGTCTGTAACAGCTAACACTGATCTAACTCAAAGTTGTGGCAATTCAGGTCTGGTCCGCAATACCCTGGCATTCCTCGTGCGTGGGCCTACCTCGAATGTGTTCAACAGGCAGACCATGTGGACATCGGTACGGTGTACATGATCTGATGTGTGAATACAGCCACGAGAAGAGAGTAGTTCTTTCGTAAGACTGACGTGGATATGGTATGAATCGCACCACTATTGTAGACTGTTTGCATCAGTGTGCAATAGTGTGTCTGTTTACAGACCGCTAGATTCCACAATATCCTACATAGTACAATACCAACGAACAAACGTTTGCTGTTCTGTTTCCTTTTAGCTGTTAAAACACCATGTTAATATTTTTGACGATAGAACATCATCTACACAAATTCAGTTTGTTTTATACATTGGTTTAGCTATCATAGCTCACGCTCCTCAAGACAACATTATACTCATGATCATAGTAGTAGAAGAAGAGAGAAAGCGTACACAGTAGGACATAATCACACATACACATTACACACACACAAACATACGACCAAACATTCAATTCTAGCTTACAAAACACACCATCTACAACTAAAAAAGCTAGCTGATCACATTAAATAACGCACATTGTCCTATGCTCATACACACAGATTAGCACAACTATTTCTCTCTAAAAACTACATGGCCATGCATAGTTTTGCTTAGATCAGAGGAAACGGAGTATCGTTCGTCCTGGGGTGATTTCAACAAAATTACAGAGTCACTAGGACTTGAAATCACCAAGAGACCCCATTGACAGCATACACAGGTTAACCAGTTGTTGTCAAGATACACACAAGTATATTTGTATGTATGTGAATTTTGCAAGAATATTAGCATCACCGCAACATTGCTAATAACGTAGTCTTGCTCAATAGTTACTGCAACTATTCATGATATTACACTAGCGTCTGTTGAAATAATATCAAGCCTGTGTGGCGATACAAGGGAGACAAGTCGTATCACGAACAACACATTACCACGCAGAGTAACGCCCCTTGAACAGTGTTTTGTACATCTCAGAGGCTGCAGAAACACTAAATTCTGCTTGAATTGTGGCGCTGTACGTGTGTGTGCGTGCGTGCGTGCGTGCGTGCGTGCGTGCGTGCGTGCGTGCGTGCGTGCGTGCTGCGTGCTGCGTGCTGCGTGCGTGCGTGCGTGCGTGCGTGTGTGTGTACGAGAAAGAGTACCTGCACGATGGAAGGCCAGTTCAATCCACTACATGCGTTATCACGGAAAGTACAACAGCTTGCATCAAGGCTTAACATTCGCCAGCTTACCAGTGATGTACACCCAGTGAGTACTACCAACGCTAGTAGTACGAATTTGAATCTGGAGCCTCACAGGAACACTGTATCTGTGTATGGAATAACACCTCAGCCAGAGGCTTAAAAGCAGCATGAGGTGGGAAGTATTTACGACGCCAATGAGACGATAAATAATTTTGAAGCACCACCGTCTGCCATGGAGCAGACACATATTCTGGCATATCCACAGCCAGGCATGAGTACAATGAATCATTTTCAATAGATCATGGACGCTTTATGGGCAGTAGTAATGAACACCCCTACATACAGCGCCCATGAGCAGAGCTCTTCTCTGCCAAGTCTGAGACGATTTGGCCTATGTAACCATGAGCAAAACTCACTACCAGTTAATGCACAGGGCAGGCCTTGTAGTCCACCTATGGCCGACTCACAGGAACAGGCTAGAGAAGGCCTAGAAGCCATTATCACTGCCTTAGGGGTTGAGGCAATAATGGCCGCAATGGCGCAGTTGCTAGCTGGACATACAGATGCAGCAGCATCACAAAACCAAGCTAGCACTGATAGATTAAGTATTGCAAATGCTAGGTGGATGGATGTTAAAATAAAGCCAGAGCCTGTCAGTAATAATGCCACACTAGCAGAGCTTGAAACTAGCCATGCTTCGAAGCCACTTACAGAATATTACCTGTCAGTGGGAACAGTGGGAACACCAACTTCGGCTGGTGTCAGACATGGTTGCG
>CM067361.1:12496849-12514349 GCA_034401795.1 Chaetoderma sp. LZ-2023a | reverse complement strand
TGGATATATTGACCGAGTGTCTCTTCGTTGCGTTATGTAGCTTGCCTAAAGAAAAAGAAATCAGAAAAAAAGGTTTTTTTGTCCAAGTGCGAGGCCCCCTTCAAGTGCGAGGCCCTAGGCTACTGCCTCGTTAGTCTAATGGATAATCCGCTCCTGGTCATGTAATACTTGGTACAAGTGGGCATTAGTTTATCTGTATCAAATATCCAGGAGTCTAGTCTAATACACGAACACGAGACATCCGAAACGAACCGTGTTATGAGGTCAAGAGAAATCTGGCTATGCTTCAGACCTCATACGTACGCTACAGATGTATAGCTAATTATACTATCACAACTTGCCCGCGCAATATCTAAAGCTAGCTAGACAAACAGACAGACAGATATATATATATATATATATATATATATATATATATATATATATATTCATAAAGTAGCAGCAAATAAAGTATATTTGATTGATTGATTGGGGTGGGGCTGTCTATTCACTATTTGCCATATAGACCTTTAATTAACTCTAGCAAATGTAGCGTCAATTAACAATATACCTGACAACATTTGTGATAGAAAAATGTGTTCTGTTTTGATAAACACTCAAAGACATGTATTTATCAGAAGGCGTGGAGTTAAAATATAGATCTGAGGTCCACATGTTGCACTGTAGGATTTAAAGATAACAATATTCTTATAAATTACATTCTTGTGCTCTGTCAGTTGTTGGGTCATCTGTTAATGTACCTACTGATCAAATTTGAACGTAATACACGAGATAGAAATTCATGAATCCAAATCCTCACCCAATCATATGACGTCATAATCAACTACGTGACGTGTATGCTGACATAATTATGACGTCATGAATGATTCGACTAAGCCCGTCTTTAACGCTTAATAATCCGACACATTGTAGGAATTGTATGTTTTTGCTATTGAAGTAACATGCTGTTGAATATTTTAAAACTATTTTAACTGGGCACTATAATGCTGCCATAAGCAGCAACACCACCAGCCAAATTTGTTTCAAAATATTCAACAGGGTACCTGTATAGATTTCTGGAAATTGATAATCAGGAAGTTCAGAGATCGATCGAACCCAACACGAGTGAGGCGTTGCTGGAGCTTAGCTTGAGATGGGCAGGGCATAGCTAAAAATGGAAAGGGTCATTATATGGGAAGGGGATTTAAAAAATAAGTACTACTCAAGTACATATGAGTGACAGGTAGATCTGCTCGTTGAGTTAATAACATGCACTAAATGGAGCATATACGATATAGATACAGGTAGTTAATAAAACTGTCCAATAACACAATCCTAGATTCAGCCTTGATATGTGATCTACACATATGTCTAGCCGCTGTAGCGTGAACTCCCCCCTCCACACACACCCCTCCACACACACACCCTCCACACCCCCACCCACCCATCACACACCCCTCCACACACCCCTCCACACCCCTCCACACCCCCCTCCGCACACCCCTCCACACACCTCTCCACACACGCACCCTCCACACACCCCTCCACACACCCCTCCACACACACACCCTCCACACACCCCTGCTCATATAGAGAATTTCTGTGAAACATTAAAGTCAGTATGTTTTACTGAATATGTACATTTTTAGTTTCTAAAAATATGATGAGGTTTCATATCATCAAATATGTATTGAGAGCTCGTTCGAACGAGAAGTCAAACATGGCCTCTTATGACACGTGCTCTCTTCAGACATATCTACGGTAAGAACGCTAAAAATATCAGAAATCATCTTGCCGATTGGAGGGTACATGATATGGACACAAAAGTATAGCTCACAATTGATGGCACGCTATCGCAAATCTGCACTCTGTCACCAACTTTGATGTTCCACACCAACACCACCGTCCCCACCCCATTCCACACCCTACCACCCCGTGTCTGGAGCATAATGTCAGCGATCAAATATGCAATTATTAGGGTAAGCAACATAACAAATTTGGGTGAATTATGCCAATTTTGATGTCTACCTCTTCATAACTCACATATAACCAATTTTGGTTGAATTCGAACAAACAGTTTCAGAGGAGGTAGCCAGATAGACAGACATGGCTGATTGCAATATCCACACCTTTTTAATGAGTGAACATAATTACTATAAGCCAGGATCATGATAGATTGTACAATGTAACACGCTGTCAGCTCTTAGGCCAAACAAGTAAGCATGCAAGATTGAGGTACGGTTAATTAAAATATATGCATGACAGATATGTGTAATCAGAGCAAGACTGGCCATTAATTAACTAATCGGTAATTAATTAACTAATCCATGCTTTAAACTTTTTAAATAAAACATTCGGGCATTAATTAACTAATCCACCACCCCACCAGTGTTATACTGGAATATATGTAGGTGTTGATGGTGAACCGGTCACAGGTACTCACACAGAAGTTTTGAAATTTTGATGGCCTCTGTGCCCGTCATGGCCTTTCAATGCTCAAAACATTACTGGAAAGGACCTACCCATTTGAAATTATTTGCCCGTGAATTAGCCTGTTTTGGGATTTCATTAGCCATATCTCGACATGCTTAGTCTGACCAATAACCTATATGTAGCAATCTAATACCTTATGATCCTGCTTAGCTTGACCTGAAAGCTAAATACGATGACCAGGCGGGCCAGGTATCATGGCTCAGCTGGGGCCTTTGACCTACCCACTTAAAATTAATATCCAGTGAATTAGCCTATTTGAGCATTTTATTAATCAACCATGAGAATTGTTCTCGAAAACCAAAACAAATTGGCGAATGTGTAGGTCTCTCCGTGCAATAGATTCTTTATAATATCATAAATATCCCTTTGAGTATTCTGAAAATAATTTGACTTTATGTCAGACAGCGAAAAGTATTTTCAGAATAAGCAATAGCGCTTTATTATATAGTGTCCGAAATTATGTGAAGACATTTCTGTACTAAGATCTTTGTTGACGCTTTGTCTCTGCTAGCAGTCAATATTCTGCATACTAACGATTCATTGGCAGGTGGTAGCATAAGAAAGGAACTGTATTAATACATTTTATGGCTGAACGAATGAAAATTAAAGTTTTTTCAAGAAAGGGAGAATGCCAATCAAAAGGATAACCTTGGGTGTGTGCCGCCCCGTCCCACCTCCAAGCAATAATAACATTCCTCTTACTTGACCCTGATTCCTTCTCAAGTGTCATGTGAAATCGCATTTACAGAGGAACAAGATCTTGAGTGGAAACCAATTTTCTTCATTGGCTCATTAGGAATATAATATTTCGAGCTCGCTGCTGTATAATTACTAAATCTAGGGCATGCTGGTTTCACCTTTTAATTTGAAAGGTTACGTACAACTCTGGCCACGTGAAGGCCTGCCCTAAAGAGTGTCAAAAAGATGGACGGCATGAGGTAATGTATCACTCACATGGAATATTGAGAATTAGACTCAAAACACACAGTTTGGATAGACACCTGAAGATTAGTGCAGAAAATGAAAATATGTGGGCCTGAATTGTGGAATTTGGGATTAACCAGCCAGTGGTATTGAAAAGTCTTCCAGTCAAATTAGTTTCAAAATATTCAATAGAACCTTTCTTACATCACAAAGAAATTTGTGTTTCTGGTCTCTAAGGTTTAGCGGGTTAAAACCAGCATTTTTGGCAACGATGTGTACAATTCATGCAGGAAAAAAGAGGAAATATGAACATTTGTGAGTGAAATGCACAAATCTTGGCATGAAGTAACATTTTTTAAATATTGCCCTGAAAACTGAATATTTTGAAGAGAAATATGAAAGTTTTGTCAGAAAATGACATGAACTATATCCAAACTAGCCAGCAAAGACGGGTATCCAGGCTCGTAATTTATATACAAATCAGGTTTAGTTTGAATTAAATATATCTTGTACATATATTTGATTTTGTTATGCAGGGCAAGATGTAGATGTACAGGGAAACACATAAATTTCAAAATTTATATTTACGCATAAACTACCCACTATGATTTAATTGTTTTTTTAAATGTACCTACTTTTTCCATCCTTATTTTTGCCATTTCCAGACACATTATGCAAAATATGGTCAAGAAAATTTCAATTAGATTTCTTTTTTCAGACCAGGCAACATTTTGACATTAACCGTTCTCGAGCCAGTCATTCCACTGTATATCTTTAAAAAATACTCTCTTGGCAAATGTTGGGCCTGCAGATGGACATGCAGAATCTGTGCTTAACCAGTTGGGCCATTAAATGGTTAAACACATATTTTATGATATATCACAACCAGAGCTCCTTTAAAACCTTTCATTGTAAATTGTCAGAATTAGAACAACAATCAACTGCAAAAGATTCTGAGATTATTTACGTTTTTCGTCGCTGCCAATATGGGAACGAGCAGTATTTGCAACTTGAAAATTTCCCAACATTTCCAAACCAATAGTGCAGAATGTTCTATTTCGGATATTCTTTTAAGCATTGAAAACAGTTTCTTAAGTTTCCATACTTTTCCCAGTCTTGAGATAAACTAAGTTATTTCCCATTAACACTTGAAATTTGAGTTTCTTCATTTCAAAATATTCATATAGCAAAAGATGTTAATAGTTTGAGACTAATTTGACTGGAACTATTATTTCAAAATATATCAACAGACATTTATACATCATAAAAGCTTTGCCATTTCTGGTCTGTAAGCATTGTAGTGTTAACCTTTACCACTCTGATATCAATACTTTATCTTTTACTGTGTAGCTAGCATAGAAACTGGTACACATTTTAAAACAATTTTGGTGGACAATGTTAGCAGTTCATCTTTTAATCTAATTTGAAAATTAAAATTATGACATCAGAGTGGTAGGGGTTAAGGGAACGGTCTAGTATATCTGGTGTGACTGCTAAGAATAAAAATATTCATAAGATAAATAATCATGAAGTTTGAAACAAAATATCAATTGTTAATGACAAGGCTTCGCAGTGCACCAGTATGGTATAATCTACATACTTAGCACTTTCACCATATCTCATTTTCAATGCAAACATACAAGAAAACTGTTGAATATTTTGAAATTAATTTGCCTGGAAGATGTTTCTGCCTTAGGCAAACTATTCAAAAGAATAGGTTTTATTTCAGCAAGTCTCTGAAAAAAATAAAGCTACTTTCCTATCCATTGTGGTTCATTCACCTTCTGCAGAATGAAATTTCTTAGTTTTCTGTACATTATACTATATATCTAATTCATCAACTTCCAAACCCACAACTTATATGATGTCTCCAATCAGACAATTTGAGAAAAATGTAAGAATTAATAGCCAAAATTGATAATAACTTAATATTATCTACATTTTATGCAAGAATGATAAAAACCATTAACAACCAGGGATGTCCACAGCAGGGTAGGAGATGAGGTTTCCATCCACCTCAATCCAGGGGGAATTAATCTCTCCCCCCCCCCCCCCACTAACCACCCCCTGCAAACAAGGACGCCAGATCCAAACATTCACACCAGCATTATGTGCCCAATTTATTAAAAAAATCTGTCTGAAATGGCTTCTCAGTCTAATTTTCAAAATTCCGCACACCCCCCACTAATTTTTGGGAGCACCGCCCCTCATAAGTCCCTCACCAATTGTACACCAAATGCTCTTTCCATGCTTGTAGGTATCCACAAATATATGTGGGGTACCTCACACTCACACGCACACACACCCGGCTTCCCACCCCACCCATCCCTTCCCAATGGGTGGGGGTGGGATTTTTTTCTTTTTTGGTGGGGGCATGCATCATGTCATAATACTTTTTCAGACCGTTACAAGAAATGCCAGGTTGTCAAGTTTTCAAATTCTCTAGGAGGGGCGGTGCTAAATTTACCATTGAAATGTCTCGCTCCGGAGGGCTCTGGACTGTCTGGCTAACCCTTGCTCAACCACACCTGGTTAACCCTTTCATCGATGACTTCCCCATATTCCAGTTTCAAGACAATGATACAGGAAAACAATTGGATATTCTGATGTTAATATGGCTGGAAGTTTTTGCTGCCTTAGACAGCATGCAATGGCTTCCAGTCATTTTAACTTAAAAATATTCAACAGAATATGATATGCATCTGAAAGAATGTACATTTTCAGGGATTCATCGGTGAAGGCTTATTAACAAAATAATGTGAGACGTTCAGTTTGTGCACTCTCAATATAAATGAGATATGAATGGATAATCTAGTCCACCTATCAGCAATATGCATTAGGGACAGGAGTGAGGCTGTGGGTTGATTATTGGCTAGCACATTCTCCCCAACCCCGACTGGTTAACAAGGTGCCAGAAGCTTCATGTGCGAGTATGAGTGAGTGCGTTAAAAGCGTGCGAGAATCTGTGCGTGCCTGAGTGCCAGTGTGAGTTTTTGGAGTGAGTGTGTCCAAATGTATACGTGCATCTGTATGAGCTGGTCACAAGCAACTAACATGGCATATATTACATTAATTTGTAATGCATTTTCGCATATCGGAAAACGTTGGCGTATGACCGTGTAAAAATTCATTTTGTTTAGCACATATAGGGATTTCGATGACCACATACAATACAGTACGCATCAATTTCTGCGTTCTGGTGCTCATTATGTATATATATTTTTCTAAGTTACTTTTGCTCTTTGTATATATGTGTATACTCTCCTAAACCCGTTTCTCTCTTTTCTTTAACTCGTCTCTGCCACTATGCTAATGCCTATATCTTCAACTTCTATTCTGGTTCTGCCACAATACTCTTCAACCCATTATGACTATGAGATCTTGGAGAGACATTATTCGTATAATACTTACACATGTAAAGCTACTGCTCATCATATATAAAGACATGGTGACTTCTTATAATTGTTATCTAATTCGATTTGGTACTTGATGGGTAATAACCTTGAACAACACCGGGTCGCCATAGGCTTATATTATATGAAATCAGATTTTCCACATATGCATTTTAATCAGAATTTTGTTCACGCAAAAATGCTAAAATCAGTACTGCGCTTTATCTGTACAACACTTTTCTTATTATTAACCTATGGTGTATAATTTGCAAAATAGAAGTTATTGTTGAAAACAACAAGAGTAAGCTACATTTGAAGCATATAGCTGTATTAGTTATTGCTGTATATTTAGTACACATTTTCTTAGCTTATACAAATTACTGTAAAATATGGCTGTTAATATGTGGAGATGTTGAAAGTAATCCTGGTCCGGAAAATACTCAATCGAAAGAATCTGCCATAAGTATATTTCACTTAAATATAAATGGTCTAAGAAACAAACTCTGTCGAATTGAAGAACTTATTTGCGATTATGACGTAATTTGTTTTACTGAAACTAAACTAAATAACTCAGTGTCGAACGAAGACCGTACTCTTGAAAACTATTATGAACCAATTAGAAAGGACCGAGCACCCGAGGCCGTTGGTGGAGGTCTTGAAATATATGTTTCAAATATGATAAAGTATAAAAGGCGGTATGATCTCGAAATTGAAGATATTGAACATATTTTTTATAGAAATTAAATACGGAAACACAGCATATATCATCGGTCTTTTTTATCGACCACCTAATGCTCCGCGACAATCTTGGTTAAACCTATCAAATGCAGTTGGGAGGGCTGTAGACACACCTATACCCTTAATAATCTTAGGCGACTTTAACGATGATTTACTAGATATGAATTTACATAGTCTTAAAGATATTATTATTTTTTATAATATGAGCACAATAATAAGCGAGCCAACGCGTGTAACGCCCACGAGTGCTAAACTACTTGATGCTATATTGACTTATGGAAATCTAGAAGTAGTAGAGTCAGGTGTGCTACAGGAATACAATGAATATAGTGATCACTCAGCTACATATGCCGCTATAAAGATACCTACAAAAATTAAGAAACCATATTAAAAAAAAATTTGGATATATAAGAAGGCGGATCTTTTGAAGCTGAATAGGGAAATTCTTAATACACCGTGGATAGCTCTATTTTTAACCTGTGATGATGTAAATGAGATGTGTGAAACAGTCAACACACTTTTTATGGATATGGTAAATGAGTGTATCCCTAATAGAGTGGTAACAATTAGGACTGATGATAAACCATGGTTCGACGGGGCACTAAGCCCTGAAATTAGGGTAAGGGATAGACTTAGGAAAGGGGCCAGGAGGAGCCAGCTGCAAACAGACTGGCTCAAATTTAAAAGGCAACGAAACAAAGGTAGTAATATGAAAAAGAAGGCAAAACAGGATTTCATAGGATCTGCAGATATAATGTTAGAGGAGCTGTCTACTCATAATCCCCGTCCATACTGGAAATTAGTGAAACAGCTTATTAGCGGAAACTTCACCTCAACTATCCCGCCACTACTATTTGAAGATAATGGGTATGAAAAATATGCTAATACTGACTTAGAAAAGGCAACATGCTTAAATAGTTATTTTACATCTATTTCCAATGTCGATGATACAGGTATCCATCCACCTACCCACACTTGAAATCAACACTAATTTTATTCTGTCTGATATTATTATTCAGGAATCAGAAGTAATAGACGTAATACAAGTACTTGGGCTAAATAAGGCCTCTGGAAAGGATGATATAAGCCTTAAAATGCTAAAGGCAACATCACATTCAACAGCATCTCCATTAGCATTGCTCTTCAACAAATCATTTGAGACCGGAATATTTCCAAATGCTTGGAAAACGGCTACTGCGTTTGCTTTGTTTAAAAAAGGTGACCGGGAATTACCTGAGAACTACCGACCAATTTCACTCTTAAGTACTGTAGGTAAAGTTATGGAAAGAATAATATTCAAGCACGTATATAATCACCTCCATAGCCAACATCTCCTCTACAAGTACCAGTCCGGTTTTCGGCCTGGCTATTCGACTGTCTTCCAGTTAATTGAATTGTGTCATATTCTCTCAAATGGACTCGATGAACACAAATCCACATGTGTTGTACCTTGTGACATCTCGACAGCATTTGACAGAGTATGGCACAAGGGATTGATGTTTAAGTTACAAGAGCTTGGACTAGGAGGAAGATTTATTATCTGGTTTAGTAACTATTTATCTTCCCGACAGCAGTGTGTCTTAATCAACCAAGACAAATCTTCTTTGAAACAAATGGAAGCTGGAGTTCCACATGGTTCAGTGCTCGGTCCACTCTTATTCCTAATTTATATAAATGACATTTCACAGTAGAATTATTCAAAATTGATGTTGCTTACCTCCGCCCAGTACTCGAATATGGGTGTGAAGTTTGGGACGGATGTTCGGACCAGGATGCTGATAAACTTGAGATCATTCAGAATGAAGCCATGCGGATTATAACTGGTCTGCCAAAATACACACCTTTGGCAAATCTTTATAGTGAAACGTGCATAATACCTCTACGGGAGCGCCGAAAGCACAAAAAACTTATTTTGTTCTATAAAATTATCCACAACGAGTGCCCTGACTACATGCGTGATTTGATTCCTGAACGGGTGGGTAATGCTTCAAGATATAATCTTCGAAATGTAGAGAATTTTGTGCCACCAAGGCATCGCTTGAAGTGTTTAAAAAATCTTTTCTACCTAGTACCATCCAATTGTGGAACAATCTAGAAACAGCAATAAAGTCAGCGCCGTCTGTTTCGATTTTCAAAAGCAATCTTACAAAATCTGACCGAGATGTTTCAGAACAAATTTCCATATACTATTCCTCAGGTAGAAGGCGCGAAAATATCTTACTTTGCAAGCTCAGAAACAATTGTAGCCAACTGAATAATGATTTATTTCGACACCAATTACTCGAAAAAATAAACTGCCCAGAATGTCAAACGCCAGAAACATCTTTTCATTAATTCTTAGAATGCCGAAGATGGGAGAGGGAGAGAAGAGATTTATTTAGGGCCATAGTAGGACTTATGCCCAATATGCTGCTAGTCTTCATTCTGAATGGAAATCCGGATTTATCTCCACAAATGAACGATGTTTTGCTAAAAAAGTGTGCAGAATTACATAAAACAAACCGAACGCTTTTAACATATACGTACTAACTAAATATTATATATCTCTCCTAACCCTCTCTCTCTCTCTCTCTCTCTCTCTCTCTCTCTCTCTCTCTCTCTCTCTCTCTCTCTCTCTCTCTCTCTCTCTCTCTCTCTCTCTCTCTCTCTCTCTCTCTCCTCTCCCCCCTCTCTCTCTCTCTTTCTCTCTCTCTCTCTCTCTCTCTCTCTCTCTCTCTCTCTCTCTCTCTCTCTCTCTCTCTCTCTACTTTCTACTTTCTACTTTCATATTCATCATCATTTCTTTACTGTATATACGTTTGTATTTAACTATTTTACGCATTTTGTCGTCTTAATGATTTTATAGGGAGAGGGCCTAGCTAAGTTAATAGAACGTGTGCCCAATCCCGTTGTAATATCAGTAGAATAAAATATGTTTGAAAAAAAGAAGAATTATTTTGTGTAGCGCCGCTATAAATAAGATAATTCGTAGTATGTTATTTCAATTCTATGACTTTTACTTGCAATTTGCTGGTTTAAAAGTATTTTCAAAAAGGCCCGAGACTACCCGAGTGAATCACGAAAACTGGTAACAATATATACTGATAGCGGCTCTGGCTTGCCAGACTGGTGAATTTTTAGATTTGCCACTTTGTTCTGGTGAAATATGGAAATGCCATAAATATTTTAACTTACAGGTGGCGAAACTATCCATATTATTGCGATATAAACTAATGTTTTTCACGTTTTGACAGATGTAAAAAATAAACCGGAACTCTGTTCGCGCGCGGTATATTATGGGCAATTAGAAATCTCCGTCCAGGGGTTCGTGTGATATCAGCATCCACGTAACGTCAGCAAGTTCTTGACCTCATTTTATGCGCCACAGATTTGAATTTTACGACGAATTCAGAGGGACTATGTTTCTGTTAACTACTTGCCATACAGACTACTATAGGCTTTATATCATCTCGTTTTACATGAAATAATATTGTCTGATATGAAGAGAGTAGCGCTCATGTCGCTTTAAGTTTAAATTCTCTCTACCACCATATTCTGGTGGAAGTCACTGCACCAATGGCTACTCAACAGCTATGCCGCCCCTTTAACAATTATGATGTCATTCGTCACCAGTTATACTGGAAAATACCACACAGATCTATGGGGAATGCCTAACATATTGCGAGATGATATATTGTGACATAAACGATGACGTTATTAGGTCAATGACGTCATGTGACATCGCAAAGGCGCTGTTGGTTACCTCTTGGACGATTTTTTCACGTAATTTGTGCTTGCGTGGCCAATCCAGTTAGTATATAGATCACTGTGTGGCAACCTCCCAGATATCCTAGATCATACAAAAAAGCATAATATCAAAGTCAACGCCACATTTTAAATATGATTAATCAGTTATTATTGAGGTCGCGGTGCCCGTAGCGTGGTAGGGCCTATATTTGAGCAAAACAATTGTCGTAAAGGCATACATTATTTTAATTTGATTGGTTATGTTGCTAGATAAGAGAAGCAAATGAATACCTATTCTGGTTTATAATATAAGCTAATTATTTGGAGCGTAGTGTGTGCGTGCGTGCGTGCGTGGGTGGATGGGTGCGTGGTGCGTGGGTGCGTGCGTGTGTGTGCGTCGTTAATCATGTAAGCGTGAAAGGTAGAAATCTAAAACTCATTTACAATTTAATAAATAGTATGTCCACTATTTTGAAAGAAATTTGGCTGGGAGATGTTGCTGCATACGGCAGCAACATGCTCCCGTAAAATTAATGTCTGAATAGTGGGTTTCTAGGCCCCTGTTCCCGAAGCTCTCGTTATGTTAGCATACTAAAGACACAGATGGGTGTAACGATATCCCTAGCTAACGAAGTTACAGATCAAACAGTTAACATGGCTCGATCATCGTCACGGATTAGTGGATTAGTGAAGTGTGTGTCTTGCCGGAGATAAAATACATGCAGATATGTATCAACACGAGAGACAGAAAACCAGTGCATCTTTTTTGAAAGATAACGAGGCCAAGGTTAGCGTAATTATTAGTATTAACTTTTCATCATCATCGTCGTCGTCGTCGTCGTCGTCGTCGTAGTCGTGGCTGTCGTCGTCATCGCCACCGCCGCCGACGCTGTAGTCGTTATTTTCACTATTATCATTATGATTATCATAAGCTAATAAGATAAGATAACAACTCTGACGAGGACGTGAAATCGATTGTAATGAAAGCTTGTAAAATAGTACTATAAGGTGAAACATGTTGCATGCGACCCCCCACCTCACCACACCCCACCCTTGAGAGTGCCCGCGTAATAACACTGTGCAGATCAACATGGCTATACCTAACCCGCACCCTGTACGCAAGCTGACTTCGCACTCCACAGTTCAGATGGCCAGATATCTCGACATATGCAAATGCATTTTCAAAAAGTTAGACGTATTTGGGAAGTTCCGTATATCTTTGGTTTGTACGATGCTTATGGCAAATATTTTTCTCGCGATGTAAATGCATTACATATTAGATAAAGAAAATTCCGTATTTATGAGCTATTTCCAGACTGAAGTAATTCTGACGGATTAAAGGCGCTAGATAGCTCACCTGGCTGAGTTTATACGATCTCTGTCTGTCTGGATACCTGGCTGGCTGGCTGGCTAGCTGGCTGGCTGGCTGGCTGGCTGGCTAGATGGCTGGCTGGCTTGGCTGGCTGACTGCCGGTCTGCATGCATGTCTGCCTGGTTGCCTGCCCGCCTGTCTGGTTGTCTGTCTGTCTGTCTGCGTCTGCGTCCAATCTCGATTATGGTTATCTCGCAGGATCGGTTCACCCGAATCGGACTAAATTTGGACACACGCTAGGAGAAGGGCAGTGATATAGATCAAATTTGTGGAGGTAGATTGTGTATGTAATTTGACTTTTTAAGGCGTTGGCTGGGGTGGTGTGGAGTGGGGAGGGACGGTTCCGCAAAACCGATATTTGGCATTTATAAATGGGACATAAAGAGACAAAAGGAGGTCATACATAGTTTCTTTATGTTCTATTTAATTAATGCTTAATTTTGGTGTCACTAACTATGACGTCGGTAGGGATTTCCCAATGACCGAATTTCGGAATTTGAAAAGGAGGGTATTCCTCTATGTAATTTGTAATTTTGTATCGCTCTATTTTGTGGAGTTAAGTGTCACCTCCGGCACCTATAAGGGGTTGGGTGTAGGGGTTGGGGTGGGGTGGGGGGGGGGGGGGGGGGGGGGTGGGGGGTGGGGGGGGGGGGGAGGCTATAGAACAATGCAAATGGCTAATTACAAAACTGAATTGCTAAAATCACCCCCGAAAATACAGTACATAGCGCACACCAAATTACAGCTTGGAAATCCTAGAGTTGATCGCGTGGAAAAATGTCAGGCATGTTCAGGCTTAAGCAGGGAAGGAGAAAATCACCATTATCATAGGAACATTATGCCACACAGCACAGATTTAGCCAGTAGTAGTTTATTTCCACAATAGACCATCGGTCCTTGAGTGTACAGTGGTACAATTATTATTGGCGGATAACTAGGAAAACATATGTGTGTACAGACTCACACGCACGTGCATGCGCACGCGCACACACACACGGGCACGCACGCGCGCACACACTTACTCACGCACACACGCACACGCACACGCACACACACCCACACACACACACACACACACACACCCCGTCATACACGCAGACACGCACGCGCACACACACACACATACATAAAACACACACATTCACTTACATCAATGCTTGCGTATACACACACATACATTTACACATGTATACGTAAATATAAGATCATTGTAAATAATAAACAATATAGACATCAATGTAAATATATAAATTGCGCGAAGTTTACAGGTTCATTTACATAAAGGTGTAATTAATGCATTTATGATTGGCCATCAGAACGTATTATGGCAATGTGGTAATAATAAACATAATCACTTTGACATCCGGTTAATAACTTACTAATGTGTGTGTTTGGATATTTCGAACTTGCATGAAATTGAAGGTACTGATATACATTAGCCATTACCCCTTTAATGACTAAATTTCTTCAACAAATTTAAATGTTTACTTATTGAATGTCCATTTCCAGGCCAAGAGAAACCCACTCTTGACAATCTACCACTGGCATGACTGGTTCGGTTATCGAGCCAGTCATTCCAGTGCCAAATCTTAAAATATAGTCCTCTCTTGGCCTGCAAATAGACATTTGTAAAGACCCCCTACAGAGGCCAGTTTTGGCCGGCTTCGTCGTGAAAAGGGCTAAGAGAAGGGATGAGGCTAGACCAAATTCAATTTTCTCAGAGAAAATATCCATCTGCAGGCTGAGAGAATGCTATCCCCTAATATTCAACACTGGAGTATCCGGCCCTGTCATCGGGTCTGTCATTCCAGTGTGGAACCCCAAAAAGGAAGCTTCTGGAGACCAGTGCAATAGCCCCTAACGCAAGACCATCTCTCCTCATTTCCTACCAAGAAACGAAACGAAAGGGAAACGAGGAGTGCGTCCCGGCTCATACATTCTATTCTATTAATTGTCAGTCCTCATAAATAGACGGAATTTTGCGACGATTGACGATTCGACGACCCCCAAAAACCACTCCCATCTCGATTGTCAATCACATTTAATTCAGTATTATCTTTATCAAGGACACACCTCTAAACCCGGGAGACAGAGTCCATTGGAAAAACTACGCATTTTCGAAGCGGTCTATAAAGATATATCTATCACCTATATTCAAACTAGTATCAAACACTGTCGTGTGTTTACCCCCCACCCTACCCCTCATTCATATCTCACCCCCACCCCACCACATTCCTCCATACACGCACACGCATACACGCACGAACATGCACATGTACACGCAACCACACGTACCCTCAAGCACAAGACTGGAGAAAATGCTCATGATAAAATTTCCCCTCGTGATTTAAAGGCATGCTATGAAAAAGCTGCTAATTTTCGCGTAACATGTATAGTATTACTCTTAAGCAGTTCTGTTAGTTTGAACACACTAGGTCTCTTATAATAATAATAATAATAATAATAATAATAATATATAATAATAATAATAATAATAATAATAATAATAATAGGGTTTGATATGGGTTTTGCGTAGATTAGAGTACATTGGGCATATTAGTATAAAATGATATTTATCATCTACGTCATCTGTACAGAAAGGGCATATTCTCTCGGCTAACGGTATTTGTTCCCATCTACCTGTCTCAATATGGAGCTTGCGCGATGCGGTTCTGAGCCTAGTAAGTGCATATCGATTGTCTGATATTTTTTTACATTATCTAAATAACGTTTGTAAATTAATGTATCACCAAAGTAATTGTATAACTTGTTTTTGCTAGTTAATCCCAGGTTTCCCCTCCACTCTTGTAAATAAATATCGTACGGCCCTTTGTTTATATTGTAAGATTAATTAATTCTTGCTCACATGTCTACCTTGTGATAACCAGATGTCATTAAAACCCCTCCCGACTAGCATATGCTGTAATTTGCTCACCCAGTTATTACAATGATTATTTGCCTCGCAATCCCTATATAAAACATTATATACATTTTTTTCAAGCTTATTTTGCTAACAATCTAATATTTTGAACCAGTATTTCAGCATCCTAATTTCTCTAGTCAGAATCAATGAGACTCTTTCTAATTCACCGTAAACAAAACTGGTAGATGTATTTTGTTTGACATTAAGTAGCTGCTTACAGAACTTTAAATGACATTTCTCAATATCATGACCTGCATGCCAGCGCAATACTTCGCTAGCGTAGCATAGAATTGGTAAAATCAATGTGTAGAATAAAGTACAGAGGTGACTGGGCGTTAAATTTATGAATTTATTAGAGTATCTTTTCAGTGCAAATATTGCTTTCTGGGCCTGTTCTGTCAGACACCTTTATGCTAAGGAAAAATAACCCGTTGAACTAAAAGATATACCCAGATATTTAAATTCACTTACGACTTTAATTTCGTTTGATCCATAGTAAGATTTCCCCCCCCCCTTGATCTAAACGACCACTCCGTCTAAAACCACTGCCTTAGTTTTCTCGTTGTTTACCGTAAGTCCGCCATTTCTTACAGTAATCAGATAAAATAGTTAACCCTTTTTCTATACCTGTAATTGTTTCTGACATTATAACCTATATCATCCGCATATAAAATGAGAAACAATTCAAGCAAGTTTATATCTATCCCCATCTGCCCCTCCCCCTTAATAAGTTCCTTCTCTAGACCATTTACATACATAGCGAAAAGAAAGGGTGATAAGCTCTCTCCTTGACGTACCCCAGTGCTGCATTCAAAACTGTCTTCAGATATTTCAGAATTTACTCGCACGCATGTCTTTACATTTTTATACATTGACATTATAATATTAATTATGTTGCCCCTAGCTCCCAATTTTAACAATTTATACCACAAACAATCACGGTCCCACAATAATTAAAGGCTTTACTAAAATCACACGAAAACGCTATATAATTGCTTCTTCTTGTTTAATACACGCGCGATCAATCTACTTAAGACAAGAATATGATCGACTATACTAAACCCAGCTCTAAAGCCCGCTTGTGCTTTCACATAAACTTCATTCCTATCTGCCCAATGGCTTAACCTATTGTTTAAAACTTTCGTGAATAATTTTCCTAGAGTACTCAATAGTGTAATGCCTCTATAGTTATGTACATCGTTTATCCTACCCTTCTATGGAGTGGTATTAAAAGTCCCTATGACCAGATTTTAATTTGTAGAAGGGAGAATTTAATCAACATCACTGATAAAAATTAGATATTAAATCATAGGTCACTGATTTTAACTTATTAAATAAACTATTACAAGTTATACATGTCAGACTGTATAATCATTAAAATATTATTTAATAAGTATAAATTAGTATGTCATTAATTACAATTGATATGTTAACCGCTATCGATGATCTTGATTATGTAGCTTTAATACGCGCTATTACGTCATGACAACAAGTTGCCCAAACCTCTATCATGCCTTTGGTACAACAACTCCGTCTTGAAGAATCAAGAGGAAGACCTGGTTAGATGTCACGTATGGTCTGGTTGGTAAATATACTAAAGTGGAATCAAGATGGAACTGCATTTTTTAATTTATATTATAGTATTTTATTTCATTAACTAAATAAATCTTTTACAATTTTATATGATAAGATGGTATTATTAAATGAAACAAATAAGGAGTAAAAAAAAGTATCAGAATAATAAAGATATAAATGCATATGCATATCATTATCAGTACCTAGAGATACATATTTCCATTGTTATAATATATCGCAATGACTAGACATTTTCTAAGAACAAGCTGTAGTATCATTGCCTTAATATATCTTATATATTGTCATAAAAGTAAGGTAAATACCTTTTTGCACAAATAAACCTCTAGCATTAAGCATGTGTAGGAACTTTTTTACATC
>CM067361.1:12369243-12496349 GCA_034401795.1 Chaetoderma sp. LZ-2023a | reverse complement strand
TACGTATGCCTTAGTTAAGCTGTACTAGGCTTTACTTAGGTTTTAGTCATGCTTAGATAGGCCTTGCAAATTCCTTACCTATGCCGTACATAGGTTTTGATAGACTTTACTTAGGTCTTAATCAGGCTTTGCTATATGCCTTACGTAGGCCTTAGTCAGGCTTGGTTAGGCCTTACCTATGCTTTACTTATGCCTTAGCCAGGCTTTCCTAGGCCATGCTTAGACCATAGTCAGGCTTTGCAAGGCCTTAGCTTTGTATTACATATCCCTTAGCTAGGACTTAAAAAGGCTTTGCAAGGCCTAACTTAGGCCTAGGTCATGCTTTGCTATGCCCTACCTATGTCGTGCTTAAGCCTTAACCAGGCCTCGCTGGTCCTTACCTATGCCTTACATAGGCTTTGTCAGGCTTTACTTAGGCCTTAGTCAGCTTTCGTAGGCTTTACACAGGCTTTACTTAGGCCTTAGATATGTTTTGATATGCCTTACTTAGGCCTAAGTAGGCCTTAGATAGGCCTTTGCATAGCCGTTGTTACGTCTTTGTCCAGGCCTTGCTAGGCCTTACTTATGCCTTGTATAGGCTTTACTAGCCTTACCCATGTCTTACATATGCCTTACATAAGCTTTGATAGGTCTTAGTCTGGCTTACTACTTATTACTCAGGCTTTACTAGGTCTTGCCTATCATATACGTAGGCGTCAGCTAGGACTTGCAATGCCTTGTTTAGGCCTTAGTCCGGCTTTGTTTAGGCCCTACATATGCCTTACCTAGGCATTAGCTAAGGCCTTGCTAGGCCTTACCTATGCCTTATATAGGCTTTACAAGGCCCTACCTATGTCTTACATAATCTTTGATAGGTCTTAGTCTGGCTTACTACTTAATACTCAGGCTTTACTGGGTCTTGCCTATCATATACTTAGGCCGTCAGCTAGGACTTGCTATGCCTTATTTAGGCCTTTGTCCGGCTTTGCTAGACCCTACATATGCCTTACCTAGGCCTTAGCTCAGCTTTCCCAGGCCTTATTTAGTCATTAGCCAGGGCTTCGATAGGGAATACTTATGGCTTATATAGGGCGTAGACAGCCTTGCGTAGGCTTTACTAGGACTTATTTATGCCTTAATCAGCTTTTTCTAGGCTTTTACCTATGCCTGACATAGGCCATAGCTAGGCTTAGCTAGGCCATACCTAGGTCTTATTTAGCATTTGCTAGACACTACATATGCCTTACCTATGCCTTTACATAGGTTTTGATAGACTTAACTTATGTCTTAATCAGGCTTTGCTATATGCCTTACTAGGCCTTAGTCAGGCTTTGTTAGGCCTTACCTATGCTTTACTTATCCCTTAGCCAGGCTTTCCTAGGCCATGCTTAGACCATAGTCAGGCTTTACTTAGGCCTTAGTCAGGCTTTCGTAGGCTTTACATAGGTTTTACTTAGGCCGTTAGATATGTTTTGATATGCCTTACTTAGGCCATAGTGAGCTTTTGCTAGGGCCTTCCTTAGGCATTAGCCAGGCTTTGATAGGCCTTAATAAGGCTTTACCTGACCGTACATATGCCTTACTTAGGCATAAATTGGGCTTTGCCAGGCCTTCCTTAAGCTTTAAGAGGTCTAGACAAAACATAGGTATGGCGGCTAACGTCTGGACAAAATATAGGTAAGGCCTAGCAAAGTCGTGCTAAGGCCTAAGTAAGGCCTAGCAAAACGTGGCCAAGTCATAAATAAGACATGTTTAAGGGCGGTCAAAGGGTATGTAAGACCTATGTATGGCCTGACAATGTCTATCCAATGCCTAGGTATGGCCTGACAAAGCCTGACGAAGGCCTAAGTAAGGCATATGTAAGCCTGGATAAGGCCTAATGAAGACATAGGTAAGGCCTAGCGAAGCCTGTTATAGGCCTAAGAAAAGACATTGCGAAATCTATGTAAGGCCCAGCTAAGGGATATCCAAGGCATTGCTATGGCCTAGCAAAGTATGGCTAAGGTCTAAGTAATTCCCACATCCGGATCCGGATCAAGAATTTATACTATTTCCCAGATCCAGATCCGGATTTGCATGCTAATTCCCGGATGCAGATCCTGATCCGACCCGGAATTCATACTATTTTCCATACACCAACCTACATACCATCCATCCATACATACATCTATCCATGTTTCCACCAGCCCGCCCATCCAATCTACTACCACGCATCCATCCATCCATACACCCATCCACCTATCCATTCATCCACCAGTTCATCCATCCATCCATACATCTATCCATGTTTCCACCAACCCGCCCATCCAATCTACTATCACACATCCATCCATCTATCCACTCATCCATCTATCTATCCATCCATCCATCCGTTCGTCCATCCATCCATCCATCCATCCATCCATCCATCCATACATACATACATCTATCCATCCATCCATCCATCTATCCAGCCAGCCAGCCAGCCAGACAGACAGACAGCCAGCCAACCAACCAGCCAGCCAGCCAGCCAGCAAGCCATCCACCAGCCTGCCGATCTTATCTACTACGACGCATCCATCCATCCATCCATCCATCCATCCATCCATCCATCCATCCATCCATCCATTCTTGCACCAGCCGCCCATTCAATCTGCTACCACGCATCCATCCATCCATCCATCCATCCATCCAGTCATCCAGGCAGCCATCCAACCAGCCAGCAAGCCATCCACCATCCCGCCCATCTTATTTACTACCACGCATCCATCCATTCATCCATCCATCCATCCATCCTCCATCCATTCTTCCAGCAGCCGCCAATCCAATATACGACAACGCATCCATCCACCCATCTATCCATCCATCAATCCATCCATGCCACGCATCCAGCATTGTCCCAGGAATCCATCCTTCAACACATCCGTTCATCCATCCATCTATCTATCCATCCATCCATCGATCAATCCATCCATCTATCCAACCTTCCATCAACGCACCGCTCGCTCACCCACAAACCTGCACACCAACCTGCCCTCCCACCCTACGTACAATCATCCATCCATTGATCCATCCTTCCACCAGCCAACACACCCAACATATTACCATCCATCCATCCTTCCACCAGCCAGCACATCCAACATACTACCTAGCACAGTCCTAGCCTAACCTATCCCGGCCTGTCCTAGCCCAGTCTAGCCCAGCCCAGTCTATCCCAGCCCGGACTAGCCTCGCCCACCCCATCTAGCCTAGCCCACCCCATCTAGCCTAGCCAACTCAGTCTAGCCTAGCCCAGTCTAGCCTAGCCCAGGATAGCCTATCCTAGCCTAGCACAGGCAAGCCTTGCGAAGTCTAATCTAGCCCAGTCTAGCTAGCCCAGTCTAGCCTATCCTAGCCTAGCACAGTCAAGCCTTGCGAAGTCTAATCTAGTCCAGTCTAGCCTAGCCCAGTCTAGTCTAGCCTAGACTAACCCAGCCCAGTCTAGCCCAGCCCAGCCCAGTCTAGCCTAGCCCAACCCAGACTAGCCTGGCCCACCCCATCTAGCCTAGCCCAAACCAGTCTAGCCTAGCCCAGTCTAGCCTAGCCGGTTTATCCCAGTCTAGCCTATCCTAGCACAGTCAAGACTTGCAGAGTGCTAGGCTAGGATTTGCCTAGCCCAGTCTAGCCTAGCCCAGCCTACTCTAGCCCACTATTGTGACAAAGCTGAAAGTATCTACAAAAGCTCACCCTACCACCCACAATCACGAGCATTTATTTTGCGTAATAAATAATAAAACATGCATCTGCGGAATTCTGGTATATTGCCTGATTCGGGCCAAGATAAGTGTAAACATATTTCGGGATGTTGATGCTAGTTAACTCTTTACTAGTTTTTAGAACACTTCACTCAGTCCTGTGCAAACTGTTAATTAGTTTAATGTTTAAAATACTGATAAAGTATAATACATTTTAGTACATGTAGAATAAAAGTAAATGTTAGTCTGAAAAATAATAAAACTTTATTGAACTGATTTCATTTGAACCTCTATGACATAGGTATGAAATAATGGTGAAAGATCTGCTTTACTGTATCTTGTACCATTAATTTTGCAGGTATGCAGTTTTCTTATAGCCAGGCAGGTGTGTCCACAAGTTGTAGAGAAATTCAAACTACAAAAAGTAAGTACAGATTTAATGCATAGCTAAGGCTCTAGCAGTGTCGCAGCTGACCAGACTAGGCTAAAACAACACTGTCACATAACCATTCTTATTGTACCGGTACAATAAGGGTTAAATAAACTCAAGCCTAATCCGAAGTTTTATGTTTAAGTTATAGCGAAAATTTTGGAAAGTACGGCATGCTATAGATTTTAGTCAAAAAGTATTTTCAAGATTTGTGCTAAAATGGTTTGATGCATGATTGATATAATTGGCAGAGTAACAACCCTTTGTTTAAGGCAGTCTCTCAAATCATGTCTGTAGTATATCTGGTCTAAGCCAAACGTGTTGTACAGAGATGTCTCAAAATCATAAAATCTTAATGCATATTTAGTAAATCTTTCCATAGTTATTGCCTTTCGTATATATCAGTTTTTTAAACTCTTGTTTTCACTTACAGATAATATCTCTAAAAGTAGTACAGTACTGAATTCCTCTCAGTCATCTAGATGTATAAAATGGACTGGTCTTGATACCTAATTAAGTACTTGTATTGGCTTTTAAAGACTTCTTGTTATTGCCACTGTGTTGAATAGTGTACAGTATCTAATAAACACTTTGGGAGGTGCGACGGTCGGTGATTCGCCCATTCAGTTTACAGATGTACTCCACTTTCAATATTGACCACCATCCTACATGTAGAACTGAAAGATAGTTAAATATGCCTTTACTGCACTCAATATAGATGAAAAGTGTTGAGGATTAACAAGGTGTCACTTTTGACACCCTGTACAGGTGCTGATAGAAGTCCAGTCTTATTACCCTATAAAAGTAGTAAACTTTGCTGAAAAATTCAATTTGAGTCTAAATTTGAAAGCCTAAAATTTAAAAACTGAATACATGAAAATTAGTAATCTCTGTAGCTTGACAGATTCTTCAAAGAAGAGCTAGGATTCATCAGCTGTGTGCCCAAAGATACACCATTTGGCTAACCCCATGCTCCATAGGGCATCTTGGATTATGAGGTCCAGCAAGCATCAGTAACAACCATATTTTCAGTAGTGTGAAGGCTCATACCTACATGTATAGTCTTGGTGGCTGTTTTATATATGCTCTTCTGTAGGTCAAAGGTTGTATGTTGATTGCAGACAATTGACAAAATAATCTGTTATTGTGACATTGTGCTTGCAAACTGTAGGCGGAATGGTGTGACAATCTAAAGCAATGTAAACTTGTTTTATATTTTACATAGATAGATGGCAGAGCAGTCAAATTACTATCTGATGATCAGCTGAGCAATCTTGGGCTGACAGCTATTGGCGACCAGATCACACTCAGAGACAGGTGTCATGGTAACACTGGAAATGTGGAGAGTGCCTGGTCTGTCTTACCAACTGTAGATACTAGTAGGTCAGAAAGAAGAAAAATACTTCTTAGAGCTCTCCGAGACTCAATGAATGGTCGTGGTAGAGGCAATGGGCCACAACAGCAGAAAAATAGTCAGTCTCACTCTGGTGGACGACCAAAGCAGCTAATCAGAGCATTTACATTTGGTCTCCGGTTATCAGAAGAAAAAAGAAACTCTATTGGTGATAGAATGAGCAGTCAAGTCAAATCTCCACTGGGAGACAAAAACACAATTTCAATACAAATACCAATGAATGAAGAGTACACAAATCCCTTGAAAATTGTTACAGACGCATTTTTTCCAAAGGGAGAAAACCCCGTTATTGGCTCGGAGAGTGGCTATCTCTTAGAGTTAGTAAACTGCAGAAACCAAAATGTCAGAGAAGGTGTGGAAGCCCCTTTCACTTTTGGGAAATATATTGAAGAAAAAAAGATTCCAGGCACACCGAAGTGTTCCTTATTGTGTACCGATTTAAGCTTGTCTGATGAAAATGTCGCATGTACTAGTATTGATGGGCATGACGACATTACAGATGAAACCATTCCACTTATTTTGCCGGATGATGACGATGAATTGCCAGATCTTCCGAGCACATCAAGAGCCACCACAGCAGTAACAGAAGAAAATATACACACAGAGGAATTACATGTACCTGGCACTCCAAGTGGGGAAGTGGTTTTGATCATAAGACAGCCAAACACTACGTAAGTTATATATGTGCCCCTACACTATGAGTATAGCCTTAAACATCAGTCACATACTCTCTGTGAGTTCCATGACCTTTCTACTGGAACCAGAGGAATAACTAGGGTGAACCCATGGCTGGAATTTGCAAGAAACACGGCCTAAGCCATACCAGTCATGTTCCGTGAATTCCATGGCCTTTCCGTTGGATTCAGAAGAATAACTGTGATGAACCCATGGTTTAAATTTGTAAGAAACATTGCCTAAGGCATACTAGTTGCATTCTGCGAGTCCCATGGCCTTTCTCCTTGAACCAGATGAATAACTAGGGTGAACCCATGGCTGAAATTTGTTAGAAACATTGCCTAAGCCATACTCATTCATTCAATGAACTCAAATAAAAAATTGTCATATCTATCCAAGATAACATACACACGTTGGGTCAACATTGGCGATTGGTTGGCTGGTTGCCGTTGGTTACCATACACTAGACCAACATTGGGCCAATGGTGGTAGGTGCATGGCGCATCGGCGGTTTGTTATACAGCATTGGGCCAACAGTGGCAAAACCGCAGTTGGCTTACAGTTGCTGGGCCAACAACTTACAACCAACGTATATAACAAACTAGATCCTGTGTGGACAATATGTTCCAACCTTATGTAGATGTGTTAGGTTACGGGCCAACATTGGGTGAATGAGTTCGGCCAAGATTGGGTTAATGCATTGGCTTAACATGAGCTCGTAACATTGGGCCAACGTTGGGTAACGACATTGGTCCAACATTAGGCGAAAGCATTGTGCAAACGTTGTGTGAATGCATTGGCTGCTACCGTTGGTTCAACATTGGCTGGATGCGTTGGCCCCAACATGTTGGGCTAACGTAAGACCAACGAGCAGAATGATGGGGCCAACAGTGAACCAAGATGCCCAACGTTGGGCCAATATTGTACCATACATTGGGCCAACATGGTAATGTTATCTGGGATTGTATCAAAATAATTGTTTCTGCTTCCAGGGAAGAAGAGAGATCACAATGGGATACTATTGAGAACTGTGTCGAAGGAACAATAAAAGCAATGTAAGTATTGTCATGTGATATGTTATGAATTAAATGCCAAATTGCTTTTGGGGTATATTGGAACAAACTTTTTCGTGCCGTTTTTCTCACTTACTTTCTTATCTGACAAAGTTGTTTCACTTTATCCCGTGAGGTCTAATTCATACGTTTAAATTGGTAGCAAAGCAACAATTTCCAATATCTGTGAAGATAAATAAATAGCGCATTTCTTTTGTTTTAAACGTCATCAAACGATTTTGACATGGCCTTACAGACTGACTTCGGACATTGTGACATGTGTCATCTCCCACATATGCGAGGTCGTTATGACTTCATATTAGTTATAGGCCGATGCGTTCGGCGGACGGATATCTCCGAAAGTGCACGTATCAATAGGTAATCTTGAACTAATGTTGATCTTTTTTAATGTTAGACAGTACTAACGGACGAATACCTCAAGAGTCAGATCTCTTCTGGGGTTCTTAAGATCATTTTTCCATTAACCCCTTTTTCTCAATCAGTCAGATTTTTATACCCTGGTTGTTATTCTGATCAAATTAGTATGATCACACCTCATTGTTTACAGATTAACATTGTTGTATTAGCTTATTACAAATGCAGTTATGATTAAAAAATTTACACTCGATTTCGATTATACCGTAATCCATGAATTCAACACAAACATATTTTATTTTGTGTTATTTACAAAACTAAATTATTAACTGTCTTATGTATAATTACAGACCGTTTCTAATAATTGAAATTTTCTAAGGGCATAACTCTGGTGCTTGAGGTCAAATCAAACTCATTTTCATAACGCCAGTAGATGTTGCCTATATGAACATCTTGACAAGATTTGGTGTTGACGCGTCAATAAATAACAAAACGTACCACTATTGTTTATCGACGGACAGACAGATGGACAGACAGACAGATGGCCGGACACAGGACGGTGGTCATCGCTATAGTTCAGCTGGCCAACAAGTCAGCCGAGCTAAAAACTATAGCTCTAAGTTTGAGTAAGAAAAAATGAAAAAATAATGTATATTCAGATGACTGTAAAAAGCTAATTTAGTCATAATTTTGAACTACTATGAACCCCTGACGTACATATTACCTGATACCTAGCATCCCGCATACACCTAATACTTTAGCAATGTTGTGACTGTTTGAAAATACAGGGCTTGTACATGTAGTATGCATGTTTACTATCATCCTGGACCCTGAAGTTAATGTATAATTCTTGCTTAAAATCATCACTAATTCGTTGCCAATAAGATATTAAAAATCTATTTCTATTGAAAATAGTTCGCGGGGAACATTTGTGGCGTGAATACCGAGACTTCTACCTTCTATGAGGCTACTACCGACCTACATGGGCATTTGGTACAGCTACGTTGTGTTCTAGTTGAAGTGTCACCTTGATGAGCAGAATTTGGTGTTCATGACATTGTTGTTGTTGTTGTTGTTTTGGTGTTGTTGTTTTTTACAGGAAACAGTGTGCAGATCCTATTGAAGTGTTGAAATTTTACGAGAGTGTTGTCCATCAGGGCAGAGCATTAGAGGCAGATAGTACATGTACAAGTGTTACAGAGGGTGATACCAATCAGATATATGTATCGAGATACAACATGTTTGAGACGGGCATGCAAGAACTCATAGGGTTGAATAATTATAGAGTAACACTGGATGTCACCTTCTATGGGGAGATGGCTCAAGATCTTGGTGGGCCTCGTAGAGAATTCCTTACCTTAATGATGAAAGAGGCATTGAAGGAAGAGAGGGGAATATTCTTCAAGACCAACGATGGTTACATTATACATGAGTCAACATCCAATTTACGCCAAAAGTTTTACTATGGGACTGGTCTTCTTGCAGGTTGGTTTGATAATCATAGTGCTTATATATAGTTTCGTACTTGGTCAATTGCCGGGTCAATGGTGAGTGTGCAACAACATTGTAGGGTTCATGTCCAATTGCTGGGTCTTTTTTGCATTGTCGGGTCTCGACCCAACAAATTTGGACTCAACAATTATATCAAGATTCTAAATCAAACGACTACCAAATACGATATTATGTCAATCATAGTGCAAGACTGATATTCTTGGGCCTATATTGACCGCTGACTTTGCCAGCGAATCAAATTCGGCGTTTAATATAATGTAGTCCACCCCAGCGGGTCAGACCATCGCAACGTGATGCATGGTAAACCCGGGAATGCTCGGACACTTTCACATATAAATCGTCATCCCGCCACCTTGTACACCGCTTTTTAATCAGTACCGATTTCGCCATTGTACTGGCGGATCAAAATTATCTCACGCTTATTTCTAGATATTAAAATTGCCATATTTACATTGGAGATGTTTGAATACCACTTATTTCGGTGTCAACATTTTCATGACCCAACAGCTGGTTCGCGAATTTATTGATATACTAATACAAAATACAGATTACGCAACCAGAGTTCTCAAAACCACATGCCGGGGATGTTTGAATACCATTTATTTCGGGTGGGGGGGGTGTGGGGTGGGGTGTGGGGGGGGGGGGGTGTGGCTACTACTTCATTCTACCGCAACTTCGACTGCAAAGAAAATTTCATACAACCTCGCCACACCACTTCCTTCATTCTTCCTTCGTTTTAAAATTCCTTACTTCCTCTACATCCATATCCCCCTCACCCTCCACCAGGCCATCCACGGACCCACCAATGATGGACCCATACATCCATCCATCCTTCATGCCGTCCATCCGCGAGGGCGTCCGTCCGTCCATTTGTTCATCTGGGCGATTGGACGGATGGACGGACACCCGGATGGATGAATGAATGGAGGGATGCCCCGACAGACGGACGCCTGGACTGTCCATCCATCCATCCATCTATACGACCTTCCATCCATCTGTCCCTCTGGCCACCCGCCCGTCCATCCATTATAACGTGTGGGCATGAATCCGTTCGTCATTCCACCTGTCCGTCTATCCGTCCACCCAAAACCCATCCACCTACTAATCGAATGATCGAGCGATCCATGCATGCATGCATGCATCCATCCATTCATTCATCCATCCACGCATGTGTCCCTCCGTCAGCCTTGACATTCGTCTAGCCTTCCGTCCATCCATCCATCCAGTATGCCCGTCTCTTTTTCAGTCCATCCGTGCTCAAGGTGTGAATCCATCAGTGAGTCAGCTATGTAGTGCTAACTGTGTGGGTCTATTATTAAATAAGTCAGTGAGTTATATAGTCCCCACAGTGTGAGTCCATCAGTGAGCAAACTATATAGAGTGCTCACGGTGTCAGTCCATCAGTGAGTCAGCTATATAGAGTGCTTACAACTTGAGTCCATCAGTGAGTCAGCTATATAGAGCTCACGGTGTGAGTCCATCAGTGAGTCAGTAACATAGCACTCACGGTGTGAGTCTATCAATGTGTCTATCAGTGAGTCAGCTATATAGTGCTCACGTTGTAAGTCAATCAGTGAGTCGGTTATATAGAGGTCAGGGTGTATGTGCATATGTGCGTACATCTTTGAGCCCATCAGTGTGTGCATCACTGAGTCAGCTTTCTAGTGCTCACGATATGAGTACATCTGTCAGAGAACTCTAAAGTGAGTTGGCTATGTAGTGGTCATGGTGTATGTCTATCAGTGCGTACACCTGTGAGTCACCTATATTGTGTTGAGTCCATCAGTGTGCGCATCAGTGAGTCAGCTTTCTAGTGCTCACTGTGGGAGTTCATCTGTGAGTCAGCTATTTAGTGTTCAATGTGTGAGTACATAAGCCTAACTAAGACCTATGTAAGGCATGGGTAAGCATACCAGAGCCTGACTAAGGCCTAATAACGGACTAGCAATGCCTAGCTAAGGCTTTAATAAGGCCTAGCAAAGCGTAGCTAAGGCCTAAGTAAGGCATAGGTAAGGCCTAACAAAGCCAGACTAAGGCATAAGTAAACCCTAGCAAAGCCTACGTAAGACAGGACTGAGGCCTATGTGGGTCATGTAAGGCCCAGTAACGCATGGCTAATGCCTAAATTAAACCTAGCAAAGCATATATAAGACATAGGTAAAGCCGATAAAAGGCTAAGTAAGGCATAGCAAAGCCTAGCTAAGGCCTATGTAAGGCAGAGCTAATGTCGAGCAAAGCCTGGCCACAGCCTAAGTAAGGCCCAGCAAAGCCTGACTAAGGCCTAAGTAATGCCTAGCAACGCCTATCTAAGGCCTATGTAAGGCATTGGTAAGGTCTATCAAAACCTGACTTAGGCCTAAGTAAGTATATCAAAGTCCAGGTAAGGCCTAAGCAAGGCATAGGTAATGTCTAGCAAAGCCTGACTAAGGCCTAAGTAAGGCCTAGCAAAGTCTATGTAAGGCACATGCAAGGCCTAGTTAAGGCTTATGTAAGGCATAATTAAGGCCAAACAAAGCCAGGCTCCGGCCAAAGTAAGGCTTAACAAAAGGCCTCGCAAAGGCCAATGTAAGCCATATGTAAGACATAGAAAAATCTACCTAAGGCCTAGACAAGGAATAGTAAGGCATAGGTAAGGTCTACTAAGGCCTCACTTAGGAGAAAGATAGGTATGGTAAAGTCTAGCTAAGGCCTAACCAAAGCATATGTAATGTCCAGGAAAGCCTGACTAAGGCATAAGTAAGGCCTTGCAAAGTCTATGTAAGGCATACGCAAGACCTAGTTAATGCTTATATAAGGCATAATTAAAATTAAGCAAAGCTATGCTGGGGTCTAAGAAAGGCTTACCGAAACCTTGATAAGGCCTATGTAATGCATAGGTAAGACCTAGCAACACCTAGATAAGGCCTAGGCAAGGAATTGCTAAGACCTAGCAAAACCTGGCTAAGGCCTAAGTAATGTCTAGCAAAGTCTGGCCAACGCCTAAGCACGGCATAGGTAATGCATACCAAAGTCTGATTAACGCATAAGTCAGGCATAGGAACGCCTAGCCGATGCCTAGGTTGAGCACAGCTAAGGCCTAGAAAAGCCTGAACAAGAGCTAAGTAAGACCTATCATAGCCTATGTAAGGCATTGGTAAAACATAGTTAAGGCCTAGCAAAGCCTATGCAAGACATATGTAAAGCATATTAAAGCCTGATTAAGACCTAAGTAAGGCCTAACAGAGCCTGGCTAATGCCTACGTAAGGCATGGGTATCGCCAAGCATAGCTTGTTCAATGCCTAATTAAGGTCTAGCAAAGTCTGACTACGGCCTAAGTAAGGCCTAGCAAAGTCTATGTAAGGCACATGCAAGGCCTAGTTAAGGCTTATGTAAGGCATAATTAAGGCCAAACAAAGCCAGGCTGCGGCCAAAGTAAGGCTTAACAAAAGGCCTCGCAAAGGCCAATGTAAGCCATATTTAAGACATAGAAAAATCAACCTAAGGCCTAGACAAGGAATAGTAAGGCATAGGTAAGGTCTACTAAGGCCTCACTTAGGAGAAAGAGAGGTATGGTAAAGTCTAGCTAAGGCCTAACCAAAGCATATGTAATGTCTAGGAAAGCCTGACTAAGGCATAAGTAAGGCCTAGCAAAGTCTATGTAAGGCATACGCAAGACCTAGCTAATGCTTATATATGGCATAATTAAGATTAAGCAAAGCTATGCTGGGGTCTAAGAAAGGCTTACCGAAACCTTGCTAAGGCCTATGTAATGCATAGGTAAGACCTAGCAACACCTAGATAAGGCCTAGGCAAGGAATTGCTAAATCCTAGCAAAACCTGGCTAAGGCCTAAGTAATGTCTAGCAAAGTCTGGCCAAAGCCTAAGCACGGCATAGGTAATGCATACCAAAGTCTGACTAACGCATAAGTCAGGCATAGCAACGCCTAGCCGATGCCTAGGTTGAGCACAGCTAAGGCCTAGAAAAGCCTGAACAAGAGCTAAGTAAGACCTATCATAGCCTATGTAAGGCATGGGTATCGCCAAGCATAGCCTGTTCAATGCCTAATTAAGGTCTAGCAAAGTCTGACTAATGCCTAAGTATGGCCTAGCAAAGGCTGGCTTAGGCATAATTATGGCATAGTAATGTCTGATTAAGGACTAGGTAATTGCATATTAAAGCATCACAATGGTGACGTAATGTATAGCAAAGCCTGAGTAAGGCCTAAGGAAGACATAGGTAAAGCCTAGCAAAGCCTTTTTATGGTCCAGGTAACGCATAGCAAAGCCTGGCTAAGGCGTAGTCATGGCATAGGTATATCCTAGCAAAGCCTTGCTTTGGCCCAAGTAAGGCCTAGCAAAGCCTGTTTACGGCATAAGTAATACATAGGTAAGGCCTAGCTAAGCATATGTAAGGCATAGGTATGGTCTGGCAAAGCCTGACTAAAGCGTAAGTATATTCTAGCAAAGTCTAGCTAAGGTCTAAGTAAGGCATGGGTAATGTCTACCAAAGGTCTATCAAAGCCTGACTTAGGCCTAAGTAAGGTATAGCAATGTCTAGCTAAGATCGATAAAAGGCACAGTTAACGTGTATCAAAGCACCCGGTAAGATTAATATGACATGGAAGAAAATTTTGATATAGAAACTAATGAAACCATTTATTACTCTATGCACAAGACAGCCAAACGTGAATATGATTATGAATGCTTAAGGGATGGACAAGATGAGAATCCCCCAACCCTAAATGCCACTACAAAACCGGAAACCCAAGTTTACTAAGGTTATCGGTGATGACCCGTACCATAGAAACAACCAGCACTCAGGAAACTAGAAGAGATACGTACAAAATCATAACAATTTGAATCCCAAATATGCACCATCCCTCTTGTGCCTGTGTGACCATGCATCAGGAGATAGATGTACCTATACAAATGGATCAACCAGAAAAACTAGGAGATACATCTACATTATGACCATGATTCGAATCCAAGATATGCAACATCCCTCTTGTGCATGTGTGGCCATGCATCAGGCGGTAGATGAAACTATGAGAATGGATCAATGTGTTGAAACATCTTCAAATTAAACATGAAAATTAACCAGGAGTCTTGATGTGTTAGCAATAGCATTTGCTATGCACTTCTCGAAACAGTATTTGAATATTAGCATTGTGTGTGACAATTATTATTATTATTATTATTATTATTATTATTATTATTATTATTATTATTATTATTTACATAATGTGAATACATACGTGTATGCATGCACATATATATGGACCTGCATACACATACATATACATAGGTTTAGGACGTGCAGTTTATCAAATAATTAGGGGATGAATCGAGTAGAAGCGCGATTTCATCAGTCTCATAGAAATAATCTTCATTTCTACACGAAAATATATATATCACAAACACTGATTGTACACTGTACACCAATTATATCCATGTTGGTACACACACATCTATAAATGCACTGATTGTAACCATAACTGTATACAAGTGTAAGTCTCAAGACTGCTTCAACTGATAAACAAAAGCATAAGCATCATTGTTAACTTGTTGGATAAGAGTGAAACAATTCTGTAAGACCTCAATATTGTAGACCATCGAGTTTAGAGGCACATTAGATACATGTAGGTACTTACTAAATACCCGTTATCAAAACGGTGAACAATAGCTCGGGACAAACAGGTCACATATTGTGGAAGAGGTGCTAAGAACAGCTTTCATTGCATAAACACCAACATCGCCACCCTTTTGGTCACCATGCATGTATCTTCATAGACTTTATGTTCAGTGGAATCTATGTTCATGGGTATCCCACATGTACATACACAAACAGGTGAATTTAATAAAGTTTAAAACGCTCTATGAGCTTGTGTGGCCGAGCATCAGAGAGAGTATCTAGGTAATTTCAGGAAAGCCTGACAGATTTACACATTTGAAGGTGTAAAGATATTTGAGTATATACAAGATAACAATACACATCATTTATAAGTCTGCGTGATCATGACCAAACTGTGAACGAAAAGGAGAATGTGGTTAATTCCACTGTGGAATTGTGTAATATGCATAAAGGGTATTGGGTGAGCATGTACTATGAGATACATGTTGCAGCACAGGAGGAAGCAGCAGAAGCAGCATCAGATAAGTGTGTGAAACATATCACAACTGTAGCGGGGACGCAGAGTATCACACACCTGTTGTATATACAGAATTCCAGAACGAATACGCAGAAACAATAAAATACTTTATGATAGACAAATATGTTGAACCTACACATGAACAATGACTATGTACAATCTAATCTCTGCAATCTGCAATGTAAAGAACCTGTTATGTATTATACTCTAAACAGTGACGTTAAGAGGAACATGGTGCGTGTCAAGAAAGATATCAGAAGAAATATACAGCCAAGATTGAACAATATACATCTCCATACTCTTTTCTGTTATATAATTATCTAAAGCATGGCAACCCAGATGGAATTTAACTACTTCACTCAGCATCTACAAGACATAATAGAAGATTTCCCATCTAAGCAAGTGTAAGTGATAGCAAAACGACACAGAGGGACTAATAGAGAAATGCTGCCAATCTGCGAAAGAATAATGTACACATGTACAGCATGTATAGAATTAAATATTACTGTAAAACCAGGAGTATTGACATTGATTACATACCAAGAGTTACAAGGTAAGTGTATCGCTAATACTGCATAGCATCTGCATGCATAATGGCAGACAAAGGATTAGATCATGCAAATGATTACCAAATGTTAGAATTACATAATACGCATATCAATGACATGTGTGAATAAGTGTATTCATGGACAGTATATGACCTTGGTCATTCAATTTCTTTTTAATCTGAGAAAATCTAATGCATGTGTTCCGAAAACCAATTCATGGAATTTAGTCAAGGATCGTAACAGATATATTCAGAACTATGTAATGAAACAATGTCCTAGACATGCTCTCGGGTTATTTTAGTGGCGTACGCTACTTAACCTTAGAACTGGCTATATAGAGAGCATCTAAATTGTAAGAAGATTTCTGAATTATGTTTATTGAATCTAAATTCTAGTAAATTGCTTAAGGAATACTGGCGCGGGCAAAATAATAAGGCTACATGAGATTACTATAGAGACTACAAGATTAAATCTAATCAGTAAAAAGGCTCTTTCTGGTCCGAAATCAGAGCCCTGAGAAATTACTAAATAAGTGACTGATAAACCTGTACGATTGCTACACAGCATTGGCACAGGTATATACAAGGAATGCATGGATCAGAAACCTGATACAGATTTCGGAATATCTACCAACATCTCGGAGATAGGAACGTGTACATGCACTTGAACATTACCATGAGAATAATCCTCACCGGGCCAGCGTGGCCTTGTCACGGAAGAGGGTCTAAAGTCTAAATATTATTTGTTCACTGAGCATGAACCATTTTGTCACATCTTTTTGTCACATCTGTTTTACCCTTGTCGCACCAGTATTCTAATCCCAAGTTAGTGTAACAGAGTGTGACGCTTTTTCTTCTGCTGAACACTTCTAAATGCATAAGAAACTTGTAAGAACACTATGCGTCTGGATCATGGTTAAAACCACTTAAATACCACGTGGTAAGACAAACAAGATAATGTCATTTAAAAAAGATGGACCCTGTGTGAAAAATTGATTTTAATTGCTTCTAGACTGGATTTGCTGCCTAGATTTGTGCAGAAAATCATCACCGAATAAAGGAAACGTGGTATGATTGAAAACTGTCCTGGGTGTGCCAGGAAAACCAAGAATTCCGACATGATAAACAGATATATTAAGGAGCTGAAAATGAAGAAGACTAGGCTCTCCACAAACTATGATTACATCTGAGGTACAGAAAGCCACTGCCATACCGTAGATGCTCTATTTAGCGCTAGCTTCCAATAAGCGCCTCTTCCCTATTAAGCGCCCCCTAAGACATCGTTTTTGTTAAGCGCCCCTCTCAAATACGTGCCCTCTTGCTATTAAGACCCCCCCTCACACAAGCACCAAGATACAAGAATATTTTAGGGGAGATGTGCATGAAAAAATGGCACCTCAAACACCCGGACCAGCGGTAGCCAAAGCGGGCGAATGCCTGGGTGCCTCCTACGAGAAATTGAGAATTCTGAGCTCTGTCCGGCATTTCGAGAGGTAACTATGGACAATCAGTTGGCTGTTTAAGTTAAAATTAACCTCGAAACTAGTGGACATATAGACTAACTATGGTTCAGACTATGACTATATACAGACATAAAATACAGATGTATTAGCTTGTGTAGTGCCTAGTGCTGCTGCTGATGATGATTATGATGAATTGATGATGGTGGTGATGCTGATGATGATGGTGATGATGAGGAGGAGGAGGAGAGGGAGGACGTTTTCTTTATCTTTCCATGACTGCTTCTTAGACACCACTAGGATGATCTGATTAAGATTTTAACATCTCCACGCATTTTACTGTAAAACTAGAAATTGTACGGGAGCTGCTAAATAATCTTCTCTCTCTATTAAGCGCCCCTACAATACTTGAGGAATTAACTAAGCGCCCCCATCTAATAAGCGCCTCCTCCCTATTACGCTCCCCCACCTCCTCAAGACCCTGGAAATTAATTAAGCGCCCTGGGCGGTAAAAAGAGAATTTACGGTAAACATGTGCACCCAGGCTTTGGTAGGCATTACCCATGCCTTACGTAGGCGTTAGCTAGACTTTGCTAGACCATACTTAAGTTTTAGTCAGCCTTTGCTAGACCATACCTATGCCTTATATATGCTTAGCTACGCATTACCAATGCCTTAACTAGGCTTTGCTAGGCCATACTTAGGCCTTAGTCAGTCTTTGCTAGTCATTACTTAGGCCTTAGTCAGGCTTTGCTAGGCCTTACTTAGGCTGTGGCCAGGCTTTGCTCGGCATTACATATTCATTATGTAGGCCTTTTAGCTAGGCGTTGCTAGGCCTTAGTTACGTTGGAAGGATGACTGCGTATATGTGAGGTTGGTTGGTTGTGTGGCGGCCTGTATGGTAACTATCACAAGCTGATCTGGTAGCACAAATTGAGTTAGGATTTCTGTGTAGTAAGAAGTTATATATTTTTAACATTTTCTAGATAATATATTGATTCCTTTATCACTAAGCAATTATGTTGCTCATCCCTTTAAAAATTCCATACGCAGGTTGTATGAAAATCGACATTCTATTTGCAGGTATCAGTATGCTGCAGCAAGGTCCACTCTTGTCCTTTGTTGATGAAAACCAGTTACAGAAACTGCTACATGGTCATGATCTTAGAGGAAGTGAAAAGCAGTTTAGAGAAGGGTTAAACCGTCTTGGGTTTGTTGATGTAAGTTAGACTACTTTATGCTTCCATACTGTTGTGGGGTAAATGATTGGTGAAAAGAGTAATCACTTTAACAGTTATACTACCAGTTTAGTCGATTTGAAAATATACGGTAACTTTCTGACAGTGTTTTAGTGAGGGGATTTAAAATAAAACAAGTTATTAGTTTCTTATTTTTCATACTAAGCTCACTTGTCATTTGTCAGGCACCTGACCTTCGTGGACCAATCCTCAAAAGATGTGATGGGGCGATGGTGTGATGTGATGAACGATGGTGCGACATGATGGAGCGATGCGATGGTGCAATGCGATGAACGATGGAGTGATGGAGCGATGGCACATCATACCATCACATCAATCCATCGCATCGCACCATCATGCATCGCATCGCATCGCACCATCGCGTCATCGCACCATGGTATGAATAATTACGCGATGGCCCTTATAAGCCATCATATTTTTAGCCTTTGGGCTAACTGCCTTATTTTTTGTCTGCTGGTTTGTAACTGCACGTATTAAAAAAGAGAAATGGGGTGGTGTTTTTAGGGCAGCAGGACAGATGCATTCAGGGAATTATATTGGGATTTTTCTGGTTTCAAGTTCTGATTTCTCTGTCTGGCAGATACTTCCATAGTTTGGGATGATCTGTTCTACTATTTTGCAGTTGGTTATTGGTATACCATGCCTCGTCTTCCTTCTACGGCCTACAGCACAGAAGGAAATGACCTTCAGCCATCTTCAACATCTTTTGCACCCACAATTCTCAGAGATGGGCTCGAACCAGAGACAAATGGAAGAAAAAACTTACAGTCTGTTTGTGGGTTATCTACGAGAGGTCTCAGGTACATTGCATTCAATCATTGCAGAATGTCAAGTTTGTCATATACTTCTATTAAATTTAAATAAGTAGTATAATGTAATAAACAACCTGAAAAGTACAAAATCATAAACATTTCTTTATGTTAAATATATTGTTGATCTAGTAAAAACATGTACCCCGGCATTGTTTACCTGCTACAACATGTGGATTAAATGAAATAGTTCATTGGTAATATTGATTTTGGTAGTTAGAGCTCTCTTTTCAGTTGTTGTCATAATACACAAAATATTGTATATAATAGTGTTCTGTATGGAAATTTCATCTGGTCTACCTAATCAAGTGCATGTATCTGTTTGCGATTAAGCCATCTCTCTTAATGGAGAAAGACATTTTGACATGATCCTGTGATAGGGGAGCTGACAGGCCAAGTGAGCTTATGCCATGGCGACCGTCCGTCCGTCGTCCGTCTGTCCATCCGTCCGTCCATCAACTTTAGCTTTAAATGACTTCTCAAATGCCACTGGCCGGATTTAAACCAAATTTTCCAGGAAGCAGCCTTGCAGCATAGAGATTCAAGTTTGTTCAAATGAAGCCGATCAGACATTCTGCTTAGCAGCCATCTTGGATTTTGGACAATTTTTGGCCGATTCCTAAAAACGACTTCTTCTCCCGAACCACTGGGCGGATTTTAACCAAATTTGGCAGGAAACACCCTGAGGACATAGGGATCCAAATTGTTCAGAGGAAGCCGGTCAGCCAATTTGGATGGTGGGCATCTTGGATTTTAGCCGAATTCTAAAAAACGACTTCTCCGGAACCGCTGAGGTGATCGAGCCAAAATTTGGGGCATATGATTAGGGACTAAGCGCCATTCAAGTTGGTTCAGGGGAAGGTGACCCGAAAAAAAAAATGGCCCCTATCAAACAATCAAAATTGAGCATGTGGTATTGTTTGATGGATTGACACCAAACCTAGGAAAAATGTTTGTATATGCACCTACCTTGCGAAAATGAAGTTAATTTCATGTTAAACACACGAATTACTGCCCTTGAAAATTTTCTAAAAAGTGGTCGTCGCCAACTTTCTAGCTCACCTGGCCTGAAAGGTGTCCGTCCGTTGTCCGTCCGTCCATCAACTTTTTCCTTACCCTAAACCCTTTGGCCTATTACAACCATATTGGGCAGGAAGCATAATTGGGTCATAGAGATCCAAATTTGGTCAAACGAAGCTGATCGGTTAACTTGACCAGCGGTCAGCTCGATTGCATAATTTTTCACAAAAACGACTGCTTCTCCGGAACCGTTGAAAGGATCTTGTCCGAAATCTAGCAAATATGTTTAGGGACTAAGGACGATTCAAGTTTGCTGACCGCCATGTACCAATCAAAATTTAGCGATTTGGCGGCCATATTTGAATTTTTGTATTTGATGTATTTTGATAGCGAAAATTGTTATATATATATATATATATATATATATATATATATATATATATATATATATATATATATATATATATATATATCTATATGCATATCGGTATGGCGAGTTATAATTTGCCACGCTGGAAACTCTCGAAGAAATGGTTTGGCGGCCATCTTGGATTTATTTCCCGCCTAAACCCCCCATAGTTAAGCAATAGGAAAATTAAAATGCATTCTCGAGAACTACTGGGAGGGTTTCAGCCAAATTTGGCAGGAAGAATTCTTAGGTTATACTGATCCAAGTTTGTTCAAAGGATTCCTATCGGTCAACTTGGCCAGCAATCAACTTGGATTTTGGCCAATTTTAAAAAAAACTTCAAAAATCTCAGAAACTGCTTGGCCGATTTCAACAATATTTTGCAGGAAACATCCTTGTGGCATATAGATCCAAGTTTGTTCAAACAATTTGGCTGGCAGTTTGCCTTTTCAAAATCGGTTTAATAGTCAATGTAATTTGGTAATGGTACATGCATAAAAGTCATAGGTTCCATGGGGCGAGATGATACCCTTTCTCCTATCCTGCCATACCATGGCCTAGCCTACCTGCATATACATATTAGCCTTTGAATTTAGTGGCATGTGCCAGTTTAAATGTGAATGTTTCACATGAGCTCTAACGAACCCTTTAGCCTCTTGTTGGCTAATTTTCTGAGTGGCCAGTATTCCAGGTGAGCGATACAGGACCCTTGGGCCTCTTGTTTTATCAATATAATTTGGCTATATATTGGATATAAAATATATACTTTGCAAATTATGTAAATACTTAGGGCAAATCACTAGACCTGAATGCATGTAGTTTAATCACTCATGTAAATGAACTGTAACATCATTGTAAACTGTTGCCCTTTCAGCTGGAAGACGAAATGGAGTCACCCTTGGTCGTGTTCTTATGTTTGTGACTGGAACAGAAGCTGAACCACCTTTAGGATTTGAGAACAATCCAACCATTGTATTTTCTGAAATACCATTTTGTCTCCCCAGAGCTCAAACATGCATCTGTCAATTAACACTGCCTGTAGGGCCAAATGTACCAACAATGCAAAACCTTTTTGAGATCTTTGACACAGCCTTTGTTAATTCCTATTTTGGAGTGATGTAATGTTATTTGTGACTGAAGCACTGGTCCAGATAAAGATTTCTTTTGGAAGAGACAAGATGTTCTCTCGTTGGCAACCATTTATATATAGTTTTTATCCCTCAGCCAAAAGAGCTAATATAAGGTGTTGTTATTGTTAGCATGTACCTCAGGAACAGTTTTTCACAAGTTAATTCCAAATCAACCCATAGCTGTGATTAGTACCTTACACTTGAATTAAAATATACATGCACCATATGTTTTTAGAACTTTAATTAAAAATAAAGTAAATATACTGAAGAGAACTTCAACATTGTAAACTAAGAAAATTCAATGATTTTTTATGTAATTTAAGGAAAAGACCACATAATGTTGTTATAACCGCCCAATGACAGACTATTTAACTACTGCATTGTGGGGAATATTGTTGCCAGCAGATAATTCATTATTATGTAATCACCACTTGAGCTGGCACCGATGATGTCACAGAAACATGCACTCATCAGTTTGTGATCGGTTCATTTAAAATTCAGTAAGCAAATAACACATTATTGAGGTTGTCCATATATTTCGATGACCTCATCGATGCCAAATTTAATATGCAAATGCTAATTACATGAGAATGAATTACCTGTTGACTACAATATTCTTTAAATGTAGTGGGAACATTATCAACAATATGCAACTTTCTCATTTTAATATAACATATATTAGCAGCTGGATATTTGTTTAAAGTATAAGTACTTTTGTTCAGAGAGTGAGATACTTACAATATATAGTTGTATTCTATATGTTTATGTATGTCTGGTCATATTTGGTTCATATTTAGTTCACTGCAGCCACTTTACGAAGATGGCGATCTGGGAAAGTCTTCTATTAGGAGTTTTTATTAATTATTAAGTCTATTTTCTAAGAAAGAAAGTACTGTCTGTGAATGAATATTTTTACATTCTACTTAAAGTTTTATATGTCTTGTTTTTATAAACTGTCTACAGATTGGACAGTCAGTAGTTATTAAGAATGCTACGTTTGATAGAGAATATCAAAGATTAAGTTAAGTCAGATTTCGAAGTAATTTCTTAAGCAACTTAATGTTTTCCATTTGCTGATATACCTATCTATGAATGGGGCAAAAACATTAATCAAACTATTGTTAGATTGTCATTCAAGGTGGCAGTAAGGTTTTATTATGCTCCCCGAAAAATTTCAGGCAGGGGCATATAGTCGCCTCTTTGTCTGTCCGTTCGCCCATCCGTCATTTGTCCACCCTCTACAAGTTTGTCCGGGCCATAGTTTCAAGACTGTTAGAGATAGATTACGAAGCTTGGTATGTAGGTACATCTTAGCGAGAAGGTGTGTAGGTGACAAAGATAGGTCAGTCCGCCCATCCGTTTGTCCGTGGATCTGTCCATCCATCTGTTCTCCATCTAGAAGTTTGTCCGGGCCATATTTTGAAGACTTTTATAAGTATGATCATGAAATTTGGTATGTAAATGCATCTTAGGGGGAAGGTGTGCAGCTTACAAAACTAGGTCCATCCATTTGTCCGTTCATCCGTCTGTCTGTCCATCTGTCTATTTGGCCACTAAAAGTGTGTGTGGGCCTTATTTTCAAGACTTATATCCAAGATCATGAAACTTCGTATGTGGAATTGTGGTTAAATCATAGGGAGAAGGTGTGCAGGTATAAAAAAATGAAGGGCAGTTATGATTGACATCAATTTCTATGCAATACATTTGATTTTAAATACGCATTTCGGGGAGTATACATCAGTTTTACTGATTCACCTTGTTTAGACATGCTCTTAAATCAACAAACCCATCATTGAATCCTCTTCTTTTCATAGTTTTTTGATTGCCAGTTAAAATTGGAGAATGTAATTCTGTGTATTTTAATAAATTTTGCTTTTTCGAAATAGCTTGTCTGTTGTCATTGGTTATAGTAAGATGATGGCATAACATGCAATCCCTCAGATTGATAAATACTATCCACACAGTACAAAGTAACCTAGGTGTTACATGACCACAGAGGCTCTATAATACAAATAGTATACATACATATAGATATTTATGTGACTGCTAGTGAAATCTCGGTTTATTAGGCAATTTTACCAAAGCTTTATGCTGCGTTAAAACAGCAACAACTTTCAATCAAATGGTTATATAGCTTCTATGTTTCCTGCTGAATGCAATATATTCTCTGTTGCTGACACGGGTAGCAATGAATGTTTATAAAAGTTGTTGCTATCTCAGGTAACAAAAAGGTTTCATGAAAAGTATTGCCGCCTCAAGTAGCAATCAATTTCTTTCAGACTTCTGATGGATATCAAGTTTTACTTCTCTACCACGAATAATTATCTGCATGTCAATTGGAATAGTATACACGGTGATATAAGCTAGCACGTAAGCTTACCCTCTCGACGACAGCTGGTAAATGGTCAACTGAACTGCTGGATCGAATAACATGGCCAGCTCAGACAATAGATTCAGTGATTATGTGCACAGATGTGATGGGATCTAGACTGACTTTCACAGATTTGATGAGACATAGACTATGCACAGATGTGATGTGACCTAGCCTGACTAAACGCAGATGTGATGGGACTTAGAGACTGTCTGTGTACAGATGTGATTTGACATAGACTGACTATGCACAGATGTAATGCCACCTAGACTGACTGGGTACAGATGTGATGGGACCTAGACTGGCTGTGTACATATGTGATGGGGCCTGGACTGACTAAACACAGATGTGATGGGACCTAGGCTGACTGCACAGATGTGATGGGATGTAGATTGACTTACACAGATGTGATGGGATGTAGATTGACTTACACATATGTGATGGGACCTAGACTGACTGACTGCATATGTAACGGGAGCTACCAATAAGAGCATATGCACAATAGCTGCGACCTATGCAGCTTTCTGACAAATCCAAAAGTTTTGACCGATCTACAGACATAATGGGTCTTAGACTATGTATAGATGTGATGGGACCTAGACTATCCAGATATGATAGGACCTAGACTGACTGTGCAGATGTGGTGGGATCTAGACTATGCAGATGTGATAGGCCCTAGACTGACTGTGCAGAGGTGGTGGGATCTAGACTATGCAGATGTGATAGGCCCTAGACTGACTGTGCAGATGTGGTGGGATCTAGAGAACAGATGGGATTGCATTATGTGTATTCATGAACCTGTCATGGTACTTAGCTTTAGGTCAAAACTGCAGTGCTTTTCCACCTGCTGCCATTAAGCAAATTAGAAATGGCTGTTGCTCACGTTTTAGCTGCGACCATCAGCTAGTATCAGTCGCTTTGTTGGTCGGTCAAAATTTTTGGATTTGTCACAAAGCTGCATAGATCGCAGCTATTGTGCATATGCTCTTATTAGTTCACCTGGCCTGAAATGCCAAGTGAGCTGTTGTCGGGGAAGCCATCTGCCATCCATTCGTCCATCAACTTGTCCTTTTAATGACTTTTCAAGAATCAATGGGAAGATTTCAACCAAACTTGACAGCAAGCGTGTGTGGAGCATAGGAATATTTGTTCAAACAAATCTGATTGGTCAATTTGGCTAGTGGACATTTTGGATTTTGTGCTACCTTTAGCATGCCGGATTGATCTGAAACTCATGAAATATCATCTGATTGGTCCATTTGTCACGAAAATGTAGGCCTAATCTCCAGAACCACTGGAGGTATAGAGTTGAGATTTTGAACTCAATGAATTATTTTTTTCTCACACTATAAGACTTGTCCAACTACACTACAGATTTCATCGTTTTTGGACTCATGGTTCTGTAGGCTATAAGCGTCATAGCTTCTTATAATGGTGGCTGAAACGCTGTCATGTATCACAGTCAGAGAAGGCCTAGTGTGAATTACCCTTGCCTGTCTGTGTATTAATTCACGGCAACGTTGATCAGGAGCCACGGGACTTTTATGAGCTGCACTGGCCAAAATGTCGGAGGGGTGTTCCTAGAAGTAAAAAGTGTGCTGATTTAAAAAATGCGAATATCCAGCAGAGGAATTGTGAAGTCAGATTAAGCTAGTTCCTCCTAAATGCACATGAATTGTTTGTACTTTATACTGGTATTAAGAGCCTATTTAAAATGGCCGCCATTTTGAATCAGCCATTAGAGGATCAAAACCTCAGAATTCAACCCGCCATACACCTTTATTGAACTCAGCACACCTGAAACCATCTAAAATGTATAAATTATGGCCGTTAACACGATTTGCCGCCACCTCTTTTAATATGCACATATCTATCGATTATGCCTAGGCTATAGATTGGATATTGAGTATACCCACTAAACATTAACATTACATGTAGCAGTGGTTTAATAATGAGCCACAATAGCAACATAGTCTTCAGACATCAAGTTCTTCAAGACCATAGTCTATCCTATCCAACAGGTACACAAGTAGATCCGCAGCTTCATCCAAATTTTTCGGCAGGGCCTTGCCTCCTTCGTCCATAAGTACGCAAAATAGTTCTCGATAAGTATCATCACAATACACTGCGTCCCTGGCAAGTACATCAGAAAGGAGAGAAGATTCTCTGCTATCAAAAATAGTCAAGCCATCTACACCACCAAACATTTCAGGCATATAATACATGGAGTCTGGCCTTCCATATGGAATGTTTCCGTTTCTGGATTTCCTGATATAGTGGGTGTTCCACTGTTCAACGATCGTTTGCAGTTCATGTTGAAGTAGATGAATGTAGCAGAAAATAATACATTGAATATCTTTTTCTAGTGATGTATCAATAATACCAACACCTGCAAGAGATTTAAAATGATGTATCCATGTACTCATACCAAACATTCCAAATTTACTCCACCATGCTTCAATCCTTTGGTTGGCTGTAGACTTCCCGTACAGAAAAGCAGTTTGAGGGACTTCAAAGTTTTCATTCAGACTCCTCAGAACAGTTTGCATAATTTCTACATTACCATTTTCTGTTCCTCGATCGGCTCTGATTTGACGTGGCAGGCCCTTGATTTGTTCTATGCATTTAGTGAAGTATTTACATATCACGGATGGGTCATTGTTTGTTGAGCAGACTTCTAACCACATGATTCGTCTTGAATACCCATCAATACAACCATGGACACACAGTCCAAATTGTTTCAGTTTGTCCCAACCATCGATATGCCACAAGTAATTTGGTCCCTTAACATAATACTCTCTTCTATGTAACCTTCTCCTTCCACGACGACAAACGCCTTCAGGATCAAGATGTGTTAGAACAATGCGCACTGTTCCTCGAGAAACTACCAAGTGATATTTTCGTCTTATTCTCTCATGCATGGATCGATAACCTAGATCACCCCCGCTACCGATAAGTTCTCTTTCAATAGCATCGATAACAGCACCTATGTCTGATTGTCCAGATGATCTACCTAATCCTTGCTGGCGAAGTATTCGTTGAAGTTGTCGATATCCTATTCTGATACCATGATATAAATGCAAGAATGCTAAGATTTCTGTGTATGAAAAGCCAAACTTAAAATATGACTCAATAATCTCCTCTTTTGTCTGTCCATCGATTTGCAGTGGAAGATAGTCTGTTAAGGAGGCATTGCAGCGAGGAACAGAGTTAATCAGATGAGTCACGAGCACAAGAAAAAAGACCGCTTTCTGAAAAGCAAAACATAAAGGATATATATTAAACGAGAGTTTGAGTTAGCTCGAAAAATACCTATACAATATTGTATGCATGATATGAAGCACACGTCGTGGAATATGGACCCGGTCTCAAGTGGTGTGTGAGTGTATACTGTAGCACGTAAGCGTCGTATCGGTGTCGGGTGTGTGGCGAGTGAGTGTGGTGCATCCTTTGTCCCAACGAGAGGATCGCACACCTAACTCACCAGTAGAGCAGGGCGTCTCTACTGTTTGTAGGTATGGTTGTCTGCCACCAGCCCGACCCATAGGGCCGAACAATTTGCCCAGATTAGTTGGTAGGGTAGTCTAAGTTGCCCCGCCTTTCACTACATTTGCCATAGGCCGATGCACCTTAGGCATCTGTGACCCTCAACTTGTGCCTACATCTATGTCATGGCATTCAGGTGAAAATCCGTTGACCTCATCAACTGTGACCAGATCATCCAATCATCCGGAATGCCTGATCCTTCGGGTGAGGAGGATTGATGTTCCATGGCTGAGGAAGGAGGTGTATTCGCCAGAAATGTTCCTTAATATACTACCAGAATCGCCTGTGGAATCCTTTGGGATTGTAATGCCGGGTGTGACAAATCAGTAAATGCCCCGCCACGTGACCAAGTCAATACCTTCTACACCAGTTTAAGGTGAGAGTTGTCGCCAAACACATGACAGCAAACTCTGATCAGGCTTTATGGTTTATATGGCGAATCGCGAAATTGTTTAGCATTTACTAGATAGACTTGGTTCTAAATAATATACCATTTGTTTTCGGAAGGAAGAGACTAGAAGGTAACCGCTGCAGTAATTTATGCAGTGGCGGGTTTTATTTTAACAATGCAGCTTTCCTCGTTTATGCTCTCTAACATTTGGAAGTACAAAATGATGTACTAGACATGCCTCCAAAGTAGTAAACGCACCTTTAAACACTAGAGAGCAGCTTCAAATGCTGTAGCGCACATACGAAAAGGCTGCAGGGGATACAATCATGATATAGCTCATAGGGTTATAGGAAATTCCGCAGTGACGTCACTGCATAAATTACTGCAGCGGTTACCTTCTAGTCCATTCCTTTTTGGAAGGCCATAATATATAATTTGCCAGAGAAGAATCAGAATCGTGCAAAGTATGTTGTTTCTATGCGGAAATTAAAGGGTATGTAATTATTCTGTGAGTCACAAAAGAAATTATTTTCATTACGCAGGGCGCACACCAAAGCGCACACATGGTGTGTCCGTTTAAAACAATGGTCCATTCGACGTTATTAATATACATTGGTGTGGTCGGTCAGGCCTTTATTTCGAAATCTGGTCAGTTAATAGGCCAGCAAATATTACCATAGGCCCTCGGGTCAGTAGTCCTGTTTCTAAATCGATAGCCGGGGAACATAGATCCTCTGTTTATATGCAACATCTTGTACTGTTATTTTATCTTAACTTATCTTATAAGTGCCACTCATCAAAATTATCTCTGAAAGACGGATTGACTGATAAATGGCTTATGCCAGCCACAGGGGACACCCAAACACTGATTCATGTCTGTTACAATACATGAAGTAGGCAAAATGTTGCTTTCAAAAGGATTTGAGTCATATTGAGTGATATTGCAACTGCCCCATCTTTTTAAAATGAAGCATTGTTATAGACAATCTTGGTTTGAAATAAAAGTGAGTTTGTTTATTTATAACAACCATTATAATTTCTATCAAATATTCTGAAGTTTACAATATTCTGTGGAAATTTTGACTGGCACACTGTGAAGAACCATGGTGCAGAGCTGTCCTAGAGGTGCTAATCTTGACCACTCTTATATCACAGTGTCTTGAATAGAAATGACACACACGTGTATTTTTAGCCTGGTTGGCAAACTTTGTATATAGCCCCACACAGCCTGGCCCTAAGGATGTACTACCTTTATAATATACGCTTACCTTATGAAGTCCGAATTTCTTCAAAACCAAGTGACAGACCTGCCGGATGAGAGAGCTGCATATCTGTAAAATTAATGACACAGGTAAAGTGGTACTTGCACCATAAATGAGGATGTACTTGTAGAACTATAGATAAATTTCCAAACTTAGATTTGATTACTGTATTAATTCTTAATGACTTCCTTACTGTGAAACGAGCATGTATTCCTGAATATGTTTGACACATACCTTGATTTGAAGCAATGCAATGTACGTATTGCGGCTGTCCTTGATGCACTCCTGCAACAGCGGGGGTTTATCCTATCTACTCTAGCAACTCCATCCAATCACCCATCCCACCACTCGGCTCTCATTCCAATCCCTCGCTCTCATCTCCTTCCCTCAAATCCCCTACCTTACCCTCCATTCCCGCCTGTTCACTACCTTGGCCTCCACTCCACTCCACTCCCACGCCTCTGCTTCAATGCCTCCCCATGCCCTGTCAACCTGCACTCCCCTCTCCTCCCTGCTTCCTTCATTTCGTCCATCCTATTCCCATCCTCTTTTACTTTCCTAAACAGGAAGCGAGTGGAGTGGAATGGAGGGGAGGGGAGGGGAGGGGATGGGTAGGAAGGAGAGGGATGGAAGAGGAGGGGATGGAAGTGAGGGGATGAGAATGGAGGACGAACAGGGCAGGGCATGCATAAGGGGATGGAAGGGGGGGGGGTCGAGACGGGAGTAGACAGGAGTGGAAGGGAGGGCGGGTGATGGATGGATGGATGGATACTACTATTATAATAATATTTTAAGTTAGTCCGGGTACGGGTACGTTAGTATAACCCATTAATACGTCCACCCACTGTATGGCAGACGCAATTACAATTATCCTGTGCCCACGTGTGCGTGTCCAGCGCAAATAATTCATGTTTTACTGAATGAAAATCTTTAGTTGTCAGACAACTGGGTTGTCGGACAAGTGGGCTGTCGGACTCGTGGGCTGCCGGACAACTGGGCTGTCGGACAAGTGGCGTTACCCTGTCGCAAGAAGCACACCAACAACAACAACAACAACAAACAACAACAGCATCAACAACAATAACAACAACAACAAAAACAACAACAACAAGAGCAATCAGAGATTATAAACCCTCGCCCTTCCCACTTCCGAGAAACACTTGCTGCAATGATTTGATCCGGATTCGAATCCGGATCTGGTCATTTTAATCTGGATCACTCCGTACCTTTGAAAATTATAGTACACTGTAACATTTTTGTTATGTTAAAATCTGAAGTAAATCGGGTCAGTAGTTTCCGAGAAATCCATAAAACTAATTTGATCTGGATTCGGATCAGGGTCTGGTCATTTTAATCCGGATCACTCGGTACCTTTGGAAATTATAGTCCACTGTAACATTGTTTCTTATGTTAAAATATGAAGCTAATCGGGTCAGTAGTTTCCGAGAAATTCATTTGATCCGGATTCGGATCCAGAGATTTTAATCTGGATCACTCTGAAACTATGGAAATCTTAGTTTTCATCAATACCGTTTCTTATGGTAAAGTCTGAAGCAAATTGGGCTTGTAGTTTCCGAGAAACACATAATCATATTCTTATCCGGATTTTGATCCAGATCCTGACATTTTAGAGTGTCAGTATATCAGACATGTGAAAGCTGGTCTGCTAACCCGAGACTATGTCTAGGCGCGGTGGTCCAGTGGAAAGATGTCTGGTTGCTGATGCTATGCGGAGTTGCAGTATGGTGGTTCGATCCCCCGGGGTGGGTGTGGGGTGGGGGGGGGGGGGGGGGAAATGGTGATCAACAAATTAAACTAATGGTGCATGACTGTCGGCTGGTTAGCATGTGGAAATTGAAGCCGCGCGTTGCCAGTGCATCAATAAAATAAAAATACATACACACATACAAACAAACAGATAGAGCCAGAATAGACGACAACTCGACGATTCGGGTGACTGATGTAAATGCTGAGGCTGGTCGCCGTGCAGGTGGCAGTATTGGTGGTGTAGGTGTTTCACGACGATGCCGATACTGATGGGAAGGATGCCGATATGTTGATGAGTGAGCACGTGAAGGTATGTTGATAGAACAAAAATGCCCGCCCTGATGCGGGTTCATAAACGGGTGTCTGTCTATGAACGGGAGGCAGAGCATTATGTAGACGACACGGACATTCCTCGCGTACCGTAGGTAAACAATCCTCATATGGTGGAGGCGCCGTCGGCTGATGGTCATGATGAGTTGCATGACTGATGTACCGATGAAATGGCGGTATTGATTCCTCCCGCTGATATCGTGTTGTTCCCTGTAAGTAAGATGGTACATTTATGGGAGTACGAGTGGGTTGTGGTGCATTGTAGGTATTATATTCCTGTCTTATATCACCCAATGATGACACGGGTGAATGATAGGGGTATGAAGAATAGGTAGTTTGCCCGTATACGGGTCTTAATCGTGATCGTCCATGATCCGGCCCCGATGATGTTGGCCTATCACGGATATCCGATAAGGTGCAGAATTCTGTTCCCGCTTGTGAGGCATCGCGGAATGTTCCCTCACTAATAGGCGAGAACAGTTGATATTGTGGTGTTGGTGGTTCCGCACTATTTGAATTTGTAGCATAGTTGGTTAGCCGACGAGCATAATGACCCTCATAGGAAGCTACCTCTTGATCGAGGGAGTCTTCACTGAAGGATGAAAGGGTTTCGAGCTTGCTGTACAGTGTGGGTATGAGTTCACTGCGGTGAGTTATGTTTGTTGTTCTTCGAGCCCCACATCGAGCACCACTTGCAGCTTGCGGGGTAGCGTCAGGCCGTTCCTGTGTCTGTCGTCGATTCGATTCGTCGCATGTACACGACGAGTGATGACGCTTGTTAGCTCCCGGTCTCAGGGTTATGGACCCCGTTCGACACTGACCTACGGGTAACAAAAACTTGCTCCTAAGGCCAGTGGAACAATGATGTTCCGGTGGGGCCATGCGATCATTGTCGCGAACATTAAATACCACAGTATCATCCCATGGATTGGTGTCACCAGTATGCCTGTCCATAGCAATTTCGTGATCTATGGACTTACAAGATTTGATTTGGTGACTTAATGAAAATAAGATTATACAATAGATTTACCTAAACACACCGTCAAGTTTGCTAGATAATATTGAGCATATGAAAGATCAAGACATAGAGACGGCCAGATGACCTTATTATATGGGAACACTGGAGGTACCACACAGACTCGCAGGTCCGCAGAGGTACCCCCACAAAGGAGGCTCCCGTACACGAGATCACTAGTTAACTTAATATAAGTTAGAATACCTCTAAGCCGAAAGGAAAAGGAAATATCTTCTACTGTGGCGAGAGGTGTTGTACCTCGTGCAGGCATTACTCCTGATGCTAGACATCGGGGTGAAGAGTAGTAGCCTCGCACATGCCGCTGTTACTTGATTCTTGTGAGAGGCAAGTGCCTCGCATGGGCCTCCATCACAGGAAAATGTTGCCACCGCTTAAAGCGGAGGACGGGAGCTGGCCACAAGGCCACTCCATTATTCAACCTAAAGTGCTGTAAAGAAAAGACCATCTTGTGAAAAATATAACTAAAGTGTTGTGTGCTGTTTTATGTAAAGATGGGATGAGCGACTCCTGAGGGATTCATCCGTCCCCATCTTATGTCGGTCCAAGATACTGTAGGAAACCCCGGAAAGCATCTACCTCCCCAGACAGCGCGCGTACATGTTACTAGGCAGGACATCCGAGTTGGTGACAAGCCGGATGCCCAGCTTCGCAACCACATAGAACATCACCGGACGATGGCTAATTTAGTACATAAGCATTTTTAGCAAATACCGCAATATTACGGTGAGGGTCGGAGAGAGAAGCATATCCACTGCGGATGTCCTCCCCATAGGGCGTGGCAGATTCCAACATCTTGCCCAGACATTGTCACGGAATTTGGTGGAGATGCACATCTCGTCCATCACCAAGTCTTAATGGAGCTAAGCTTTTGACCTGAGGTTAGATTTATATGCAAGTTGCCCAATATGCACTGCGGTGCAGGAGAGATGTTTTTAAGAGATGTAATTAATTTTTTTTTTTTTTGCGCAGTGCTTCCTACTTTGGCAAGGATAACTAACTACTAGGTATCAGAAGATGCACGGGAGGTGTGTGTAACACCACACCATGGCCATCACCGCTCGGAAACCCCAATAGTTTCCCATGGTTGGATCAGCCCATGGTGCGGATAAGGACATCCAAACAATTAAGAAGCCATAAGGCTTAGTGGAACATGAAGAGAGACAATAACTTTATAGATATGAGGCGCTATAGGTAAGTTGGCCAATTTTACACAACCTTGCCAGAGTGCGGGGCTAGATTGCCGCAACGACTGGAAAAGAGGCGTACACTATATGTCTCAGAAACTGTCTCTAATCACATTAACCTATCCTATCGAGCTGAATAGTCAGGTTTAGTAGGTAGCATGCTGGGATAAACAGAATTAATAGCATGGACAGCGACCTCAGTGAAAAATTGTTGATAGCGGGAGAAGGTGATGCATATATAAGTGTTGCTGTATAGTGTTTGCTACGTGCACTGCAGTCCTAAGTTTTTACATAAACAAAACATACTAACGGATGGCTACTTGCCATATACTAAACAAACCATGTACAAATAATACAAACTGACAGAAGCAATACTATTATCACAGGTTGAAGAACCTAATACAGTGCGGTCGGTGAAACACCTTACAGAAACAAAGATAACTATTCACAGATACAAAAATTATAATTAGCGGTCCATGGACTGTTACGGTATCTTTTAGTCACCGGGACCATTTACAAAGAAGAGATATGATAATTAAAAGTTTATAATTAAAGGTTTACAATTAACGGAATGGTTTTTTAAGATTATGTATAGTTACTCGAATACTCGGTAGCCACCCTCAAGGACGGGCTATCGTTTTACAGAAATTGATACGTCACTATAAGTATGACGTGAGTTGACACCTTCTGGAAGCTGGAAGAGTTGCTGCACGAAGATTCCCGCAAACAGGATTCCCGCATGCGGATCCAGGATGGGAGCGGAACGAACTCAGGATGGTAAACACAATATAAGGATGTCTGATGAATAGTCCAGCAAGTTTTACAATAGTATTACCATGATGAAGAAAGTTCCCGTTCAGAGACGGTAGGTACGAAAGTTAAGAACAACCCATTAACAAGGAGGGTTGTTGTATATGGTTGAAGATACATATTTAAGCTTAACGGTGTGAGATACGTCTGTTAGGTCTTAGGTCAGGCAGAGTTTCACATGCTGCGGTCACAAAGTTTAGTCTATTTTGCACGGTACTGGTGCAGAGGTTGAAAATCCACTTTTTGGCGTGGCTGGCAGATCCGGTGAGTTATCCACCAAAGAACAGCGCTGCCTCTACATCTGTAGAATCACATTTCGGACTGTCGAAGGCCCCACTGCTGAAGTCTGTCCCTGAACAAAGTCTAGTTAAAGCTGTATTATTTACTTTTAGTGTTCTAATATTGCCCCTGGTCCAAGAGCTTCCAGAATTTTGCTGCCGTGGGTTGGAGATTGCTGCTGCTGCTGCAGGTGGAGAGGAACCGACGGAGATAGAAGTGATTCCTGATACCTGAATTAACTGTACGCAGTGCCAGCAGATCCCCACTGTTCGGCCCCCACGATTCACTAAAAACGTCCATTTTTATACTTTCAGAGCGACTGCACGCTCCTCTGAGAAAGCCGTCGCCTCAGCCAATCAGCGAGCGGGAAAGTTGTGACTCGTACAAAACTACTTATTATTTAGATATGTATATATACGCGAGTACGGCAGCATTTCCACGTTTAGAGTATATTTTGAAAAAGTAAATCGGCGATAACTCAGCCATCCCTGGACCGAATTTAAAATGGTTTGCAGATTCGGAAAGCTCGTCGAATTCTGGTCTTGATTAATGCCAGATTTGACGAGAATAGTTAATATTTAAGAATAATTTAGTACCTACTCGTTACACTAAAAGTGCTAACCGCTCTTCGTCATCTCTACAGGCTCTGTTGGTGAGGCGACGTGTGCGCGCATACGCACTACACGTTCTTTCGAACTTAGTCTTTTTGACTGTAAAACCTCTCTTATATAGACCTTATGTTTATGGCTCTACCCAGGGGGGTGCGCTTATGGGAACGACCATGAACCGGGCGGCCCGTACCCAGCTCAGCTGGAACGCCACGTACCCGACCGTCGATCCGCGCTACACCTTCAGCTTTGTCACAATATTGGGCTAGAGTAGGCTGGGCTAGGCTAGACTAAGGCTAGGCAAATTCTAGCCTAGCACTCTGCAAGGCTTGACTGTGCTAGGCTAGGATAGGCTAGACTGGGCTAGGCTAGACTGGGTTGGCTAAGCTAGATGGGGTGGGCTAAGCTAAATGGGGTGGGTTAGGTCCCAAGCCTGTGGCCAAGACAGCGGCGGCTAGTGTCATGCCACCCAGCGGGATGGTGATGAGGGCACCCACCCCTGTAGCGAGAGTGGCCACAGCTGCCACACCCGCACTGGCTCCAATCACACCCGCAGCAGTGGTTGTACGCGCGAGGACATTGTATGCTGTCTTATATCGCCTGCACGTTCTGCTGTACTTTTCTGCCTCATGGACGAGATTCTGCCTGATGGTATCTATCTGCTGGAGTCGCCAGCCGTGGATGGTACCACCCTCATCAGCAGTCAGGGAGGGGTATAGTTCTGGTTGCTTCCGCCACTCTGACTTTGCCATAGTATATCTGGAGGCGTAAACTGGCTCATGAGTCAGAGAAGGGTTCATTTTGGAAAGCCCGGCGAACCGTACCAGCTTGCGGGTGTAGAGACAGATGTCTCTAAGACAGTGGTCATCTAGCACTATGTTAGGTGCCAGTAGCTTTCTGAGACGTGACATCTGGAACTTCACCTTATCACCAAGATAGTAGGTCCGCTGCTGGAGGGCTTTCTTGGTCTTACACTTCTGCGCCATCTCCTCTTCCCACTGCATGACCTCTGGCTCATCCTCGTCTGAGACGACACCTGGCTCATCCTCGTCTGTGAAGACATCTGGCTCATCTTCGTATGTGAAGACATCCGGCTCATCGCCGTCTGTCAAGACTCTTGCATCCCACTTACTCTTCTTCAGGAGGTCCTGCCAGTATTTGGAAGCTTCACTGTCCCTTCGCCTCCTTGCAATGCTCGCGTTCCGTTGATACCGGCTCTCCCACTGTAGTTGCTCTCCTTCTCGTTGCAGTGTGAGCATCTGTTTGTTTTGTGCAGGGGTCATGAAGGGGCAACCCTCTTTCATCATCTTGGCAAAGGTCAGATATTCCTGGTATGATATCATGTTGTCGTCAGGTCAAGGAGTAATAAGAGTGTAAACTTTAAATGGGCATCCGATATCCCATCCGTGCTGGCATATATGTTAATGGAGGGGCTGTCAAACAGGTGATTTACAGGTGTGAACAGGCTAGGACTGATAGCTTTCCATAGGTTGCTGTTTGCACCTGGGAGATACTCTATCACGTCCCGGCCGACTTCTACCAGTGAGCTGCTGTGTGCACTGCCCGGAGGTTGATGTAGCACATCAGCGTGTATGTATGTTGTGCCCCGCTGGGGCACCTCGAAGAGGACCCATTCTACACGGTACTGTACCACACCTCTCCCCTCTAGAGACGGCGAGATTACGTTCTCACCACCGGAGAGCAGCGTCGGACAATCAGCATGGTTATATGTCTCGTTTAAACCCCTCCTACAGCGTGCTATGGAACCCATATTTGCTCACTCGACTGGTCTTGCTGACCTGGCAGATGTGTACGCAGTTGATGCTGCCAAGGTAGAAGATAGCGATGGCAAGTCATTCGCCCTACAGTACGAAGCAAGCTCAAAGGCATTCTCCCTCCACCCCATTGGTGGTGATGGTGTGGAGCTGCTCACAGACCTCAAGGATGTGACGAAGGCGCTCCTGGGTCGCAACATATATTGCCACAAGATCGTGTTTCGGTACGATTTCCTGAAGAGGAAGTACATCCTCGAGCCGTTGATTGAGCTTTTGGATACAAAGGTGGCAGACATCAACACCCTAAATAGCGACCTCATCTGGTCAAACCCTATTCGAGCGGTGCCCCAGAGATGGCCCGTGATGGCCTGCTATTGACCCTGGCACAAAACCTGCAGTTCATATTTGAGAGGAATGAAGTGTGGTGCCGCGCTGGACCTGGGGGTGACTGGCAAACATGGCTGCCCCTATATAGGCCTCCCGAACTCATTGACATAGAGGTTACCCCCCTCTCCACTGTTGTGAAAAAGGATGGGACAGTTCGAAAGCTCTACAATCGGGGATCATCCTTCCTCACCTACATAGGTGAAGGTGTCTCCCTGATGAGGGTGGGTTACCGGATCGGGGTTACAGGTGGAAAGCTCCTGCTGCGTCGTCCATTCGATGGACCAGAAGAAGCTGTTAGCCTCCAGGAGGCCACCCTACGGGTAGATGGAGTGTCACATGTCTCAAAAGTCAAGGGTGCTGTTAAACTGCTTCAGCGAGTCGGACTCACTAGCCCGCAAACGACTCATATAGTCCTAGAGCTACGTTTCTTAACTGGCGGCAGAGTGAAACAGCTATCCCCTGCCCCTGAGGGGATGAAGATCACTATCGATCTGGATGGAACAGGGCTCGCTCTGGCACAGATATTTCTCGAGGGGTTCACTCTGTTCAGTTTAACTCTTCATATATAGCCATGATTCTCATCATACTGCTCGTGCTGGCGTCTACAGCAGTCGCACAGGGCGCTGAGACTGCCATGATATTGGATGCCATGTGGGCCCACTTCCGGGATGACCCCCAGTACAATCCTTGGGTCGACCCCTTGCGGAGAAACATTTACGACCGCTTTCACCCACGTAAAGAGATCGAGTCTGGCTGCCACTTCTATGGGGTGGAGAGCGTAGGCCGTGGTTGTCTGCTGGAGACCCCTGCTCTGCATAAGATTCTCTGCGTAAGATGTGAACATGCCAGAGTATGTCATGGTTCACATGCTAATCACTTTAGCCTCCTCCCAGGTGAGCGTTGTCAAGGTAGCTGGAAGCCCCTATGGATGGTCCCATCATGCTGATGTGACTCTGGCAGAGACTACGTGTTTGTCTGAGCCTACACAGAATAGAGAGAGAGGCCGGCCACTGGCCGGTATCCTGAGGAGGTTCTCCTGGACAGGTGGGGTCCGCACGGGAGTGTTATTTTCCATGTCAGCAACTCCCATCTCGACCACGAACATCACATGTCTCAAATTCCTATGCCCCAGGGATTGAGAGGGCGGTGGGGCCACGGATCGCGGAACGGCGGCCAGTTGAGGGCGGTGGTATCATTTCACTACCGACACTACTACTCCTGGGAAAGCTTAGCAAAGTCCTAGCTGACGCCTAAGTATATGATAGGCAAGACCTAGTAAAGCCTGTGTAATAAGTTGTAAGCCATACTAAGACCTATCAAAGCTTATGTAAGGCATACGTAAGATATAGCTAAGGCCTAGTAAAGCCTATACAGGGGCGGATCCAGGAATCCACGAAGGGGTGGGTCCAATGGGGGGGGGGGGTGTGTTAACATTTTTTAAATCTAGATGCTTTCAAAATGCATCTCCCGCATTTCTGGAGGTAAATATGATGAATGAGTTGGAGGTGACAATGCCCATTTTTCATGGACAAGTTTCAAATTTTGAATCTTACAAGATCAGCTGAGGCTGCCCTTGTAATGTTTAACATTTGGAATTAATTTAACTGCCATATGTTTGGCAACAGGCCAACTGAATAGTACTACAGTCACGTTAATGACAACAATTTCCAGCATTATGGTATCATGTTTCCAAAAATATGCCTATTATATTATCATCCACAAATACAGATAGAGTACATTGTACGGATAATAAGGTTGTGACGACAGCACATTAACTTATCATTTTATCCATCTATTCATATTCATAACTTAATAGTGCATATTACCAATACAATTGTGAAGCGTCCATTGGAGAATCCTAATCCGATGCAATTTTAGTGTTAGTATTGTGAAGCTATTGTCTTCAAAATATAAGAGCATAGTTGTCCAATTTGATTCTTCAATGTTCACTTCACCCCTTTATTGATATTTTGGGCTACCTATGATATAAACAGGTGGATAGATTGGTAGGTGGACGGATGAATCGATGAATCGATGGATGGATTGCATTGTTTCACTTTTAAATGGTTAGTGCTCAGCAGTATCATATAGGCTACACATTCTAGCTTGCCGCATAAGCAGTTGGAATATGAACTTTGCTCAAGACGACCTCTAAAAAACATTTAAAATGGTTTATTTCTTAATATGTTTTTGACACTATTGTCACATGATATAACAATCAGACATTTCCAGAGTATCTATCTATTATCTGACCACATATGACGGCATAATCAGCTCGACACGTGTAGGATTACGTCACATCAATTACATCATAAAGTGTTTGAAGGCCAGCCATCAAATCTTGAATAGTCTGACACGTTGTATGGATTGAATGTCCTCGTAATTCTTTGCTATTTAATAAACATGATGTTGAATATTTTGAAGCTAATTTGACTGGGCGCTGTTGCTGCCTTATGCAGCAACAATACGCAGTCGATTAGTTTCAAAATATTCAACAACTTACATGTGTAGTCTTCTCTAAATTGATAGTGTTAAGAAATCGATCGATCCCAACACGAGCGAGGTGTGAGTGGAGCTTAGCTAGAGATCGGTGGGGAATAGATAAAACCGGAAAGGTCCATTCTACCACAGTTCGTACATAGGGGAAAACAAACGGAGCGGTATTTTCTGAATAAATTTACTGACTACGTTATCAATATCAATATGTGTATCGGATTACATGTTCATTAAGACCAGCGATGTCAGTCGCTCCTCTCCCATTGTTGATCGTAACTGAGTTTTATGCCGACAAACGGCGGAAAACGACCTCTCGGCTTCGCAGCTGGTAACCGGGATGACGCATGCAATCTGGAGGAGGACGGCTAGATTCGGGAACAAGTCTCGACTACACGCATTCAACGCTTTCAGTAGTGAATCTGGTGGCGATTGCTCACCGGCCCATCTTTCGCACCAAATTTCGAGTTCAACTCAGAGGCTGTTGAACCGGGGCAAATCATTTCTATATGGTTCTAAATCCTCTACAATCTTTGGAAGGTCTGTAATATTAGATTTTGCGATACGGCTAGGGATTAGGCTAATCTATGTCGATACTACACTTGTACTATCTGGAGCGAATCGCTCGCACATCTGGCAGCTGACGTCATCAATAAATGGAATGGCAATTGATCTCTTGCAGAATGGTGATTGGGCTGGATGGGTTGGTCGATGTATATTTCTCCCCTTAGCCCGGGGGACGCTCTCATTTGTACCAAGTTTGCCAGCTAGGTCCTGAATGTCTTTGTTCTAAAGAGCGAATCTGGCATCAATATCCGCTCTAAGCATAGCTATATCCCTCTTAACATCTGCCAATGATAAGTACGCTGACCTGATATCGATGTCCAGTTTTTGTAGTCGTATCGTTATTTTTCGAAGCGGCTGAAGGACATTTCTCAATATGATCAATTATACGATCATCTCGAAGTTGTCAAAGCTTGCCAATATGCCTTGGGCGCGAGTTTTCCTATCACCGTCCCAGTTCTATTTCTCCTCTATTAGTTTGCAAATTTCTTCATCCTCGGAATAGAGATGTGGGTTGATAATGATGGCGCATGTAGTCTGAACTGCATTGGACAGATCCAGGAAATTATCAATTGCTTCGAAGCGTGCTACCCATCTTGTCTTACACAGTCCTTTCAACTTGTGCTGCCCAAGTAAAGTCAAGTAGGCTTTCTTTGATCTCGGTGTTCTCCCCATTAAGCTTCAGGTATCTTAGACACAATGAGAGAATATGCTGATTGGCGATGTCATCTGTGAGTTCATCTGCTATTATGCTATAGAAAGGGCACAGTTTATCATTGATGTTGCTAGTTATCAATTCCTGCATGACATCTTTAAGAACATCCAATATTTGTATCATCTTAGATGTATATCTTTAGTTTGCCGGGCAAGTATCTAAGAAACATATTCAGATTGGTATCAGTCTTTGCACGAAATTCAATAAACGCATGCAAATTACCATTGTTTGTGTTAGAATCCACAGTGGAGTCATCTCGGTGACCATGCAATGCTGAATATTGGCGATTGAGGTAAACTATGCAATCAATAATGCTTCCCAAGGCAGCCTTGTTGACTTCAAACTGCTTCTGGCGTTGATGTTCAAGCTGAAAGTCGATTCTCTCCTCTGGCTTCTCATGGGTCCTTATGAAATTATCAGCAACTACAACAGATGATTTGTGGTATGAGGTCAATTCATGAGAATCAAGAACTCCATTTTTGCCACAGGCTCTACGGAAGTCAGTGAATAGACTATCGATCAATGCTCCAAACATACACCCCTGCCACCAGGGCGTTGGGCAATGAGAAAGCAGGGCAAACAGTAACCACCATTTTCGGTCTTTGAATATACAAGATATTTGAACAGGTCCAAACAGGAAAAGTTGAATTTTAAGTTCTTTACTTTGTATGGTCACACTGGGAAGTTGAATTTTCGATCAGGGCGAAAATGACACTTGAGTAATTGCAATTTGTCACTGTCGCTTATATCTAATCTTTTACATAAACCAACATCACTGAAGGCACGGATCGGGTCGTGGTTCGTCTGCTGTGGTTTGAATCGTCTGTTCAGGTGTTCCAGCATTCCCACGAACTTCTGTGTGGGTACTAGTAGCCTGAAGAATATCCGGCTGAATCGCCCTGTTGGTAGTCGCAACACTTTCCTCAAGATCATCACCAATTTCGACTTTCCTCGTAAAGAACTCATTTATGGAAGCTTGATTCCGTTTCTCCATATTGGACCTGGAAAACATCGAATGTGAGGACATTCAGCACAGAGAGTAATTCGTGGATGTGATGATAATGCCAGTGGATTAATTAATATATCTAATCCTGAGCTGCAACTGTGAAGGTTGCAAAAACACCAGGGTCGTAGTGTTGCTTAATTTGAAGCACATAATTGTGATTAAATCGGCCACCTGTAAAGTGGGAAACCAGAAACCAAACTCCCAAAAGTGCCCCCCTAAGCTGACATTGATCCATTTGAGAAAACAGCTCAAGAACCTTGCAAAATGAAATAGCCTACTGTAGTCACTGAAGCAAGTAATGCACATAACCAAATAAACTAGACAGCATATGCCGTTGAAGCCGCGATCTTTTAGGGTTGATGTTTAAATATCAATTGAAAGTTGCGGGCAGAGCCTAATCTAAATCTCGTCTTGCAAAGCACATTCCTAGTTGTTACCCACATACCAAATTTGGTTGAATTCCACCCAACAGTTTGGGAGGAGTTAGCGTGACGGACTCTCAATTTGACCTTTTAACTCCTGTCACGCTGTCTTGAGGGCGGGGCCTAATCTGTATCTCGTCTTGCAAAGCGCATTCATATTAGTAACACACATACCAAATTTTGTTGAATTCCACGCAACGCTTTGGGGTGAGACGCATTATAATCAATTTGACCCTTTGACCCCTGTCCCGCCCCATGGGGGGGGGGGTGGCTAATCAAAATGTCGTCTTACAAAGCGCATTCCTATGGGTAACCCACATACCAAATGTGGCCCCCAACAGTTGAGGAGGAGTTAGCGTGATGGACAGATGGACGAACGGACGAACAATGGATCCTATGGTGTAGGATGGATGTAATGATGGTTTAGAAGCATCTTGTGAAGTTCCATTGCGATTGTATAACCCCTTGATGAATTAAATATCATTTGAAAAAACATTTTGAATGAAAACCCTAACATTGAGTGTATGCTTAATGAGGAACGGAATGACGGACGGACACAGACGGACTGACAAAATATCGCATGGTGTAGATCGGAGGTCATGATGGTATAGAAGCATCCTGTGAAGTTTCATCGTGATCGGATAACTCCTTGATGATTTAAATATCAATTGAAAAAACTGTACATTTTGAGGGTTTGGTCACGGTGGAACGGAGGAACGGAGTGTATGCTCACGGAGGAACGGAAGAAAGGACGGAGATGATGGACTAACAAAGGATCACACGGTGTAGGATGTATGTAATGATGGTACAGAAGCATCCTGTGAAGTTTCATTATGATAGGATAACTCCTTGATGATTTAAATATCAATTGAAAAAACTGTACATTTTGAGGCTTTGGTCACGGTGGAACAGAGCAACGGAGGAACGGACTAACAAAGACTCCCATAGAGCCGCTCGCTAATTAACATGGCTAATGGCGTTTGAGTACACCTGTAGGATGTTGGTACTTTAAGATGGGTGGTCGTACTGGAGAATGATTTGTTCCTTTGTACTCTGAAGAGAATACTTGAGAAATTATGTGAAGTCAATAACAAGCATATATCGTCTCCATAGCCTAGAGCAAGGGCTGTGAAAACATTAAGACAGCCAATTGGTTGATGTTATGATACAGATGGGATTCTCAAAGCACGGTACCGTGGACAGATGGCAATAATCAAATGGGATGTCATCAATGCGATGTAATAAATAAGGTGCACTCAAGGGAGATGATAACTCACACCATTTGGTATACCAGTATAGACGCATGACCTAGATAGTTGACCTTTTGACCTTAAACTCATTCATAGCCTACCATTTAATGATATGGCCGTGATCGCCAAATTACGTGATAATATTCTATCTTCGTGTATTTTTAAGATATGGACGGAAACATATTTTCTGACATGTACCTAGTTACCTGGATATTTGACAGCTGGCCCTCAAACTGTAACCATTTCAACCACTTGTTATTATGAATCTATATGCCAAACCAAATCACTTTACCTTCGCGCACTCAGGACTGAGTTACACATGAAAATGTTAATATCCGAGATGTAGGCCTACTTAGTAATCATGTGACATATCTACTTGAACTTTTGACGTCAAACTGTAAAGCGTTTTACAGCGACATTATGAAGGCTAGATGTATGCTAATCTAAGTGATTCTATAGTTTTGTAATACTGAGCTATTGGCAAAGATATGTTTTCGGAGATGCGAGGTACTTAGTGATCCTTCGAATTACATAATTGACCTCAAACTCAAAGAGCATCCGGCCACTCACAATGTGAATGGAACTTTGGTGATTCTACCTTCTTGCCTTTGGCGGCTTGAGTAAATAAATAGTAATTTTAACAGATCTGAAATACCAAATTCTTTGTTATATAAAGATTAATTATATATGTTGAATATTTTGAAACTAATGGGACAAAGGCTGGTGATGGCAGCAAATGATCCCAGTCAATTTAGTTTCAAACTATCCAAACAGCTTTCCGGTATAGTTCTCTTGAAATTCAGATTCTTGAATTTCAGTTGTAAAGGGTTAATGTTTCAATATTTATTTAGTTACCTTTAGCAATCAATTCAATTTAAACTGCTGTAATGATTCTTAAACAGAGCAGTCTGCTGAGCTATTATTTTATTCTCGTGTACATTGATTATTCGCTATAGATGCATCATAGCCATGACAACACACACTGATCTGACTTGATACTAAGCGGATTAATTAGTAGGCCCACACAGCCCTGAAATTACAGGTACAGCCTCTACAACACGTATTAACTGTGACGAAGGTCAGACAGCTCCACGTGCAGCTATAGCAGTATAAATGTTGGCGAAATGTTGTTACGTTCGCTTTGTAAATGTCCACTGGCCACGTGGTACAATTTGCAGCGATTCATATGGATAAACACACGCAGCTATTTCATTATAGACACTAAATACTATGCTAGAAATTGGATGTATAATGTCATGTACAGTGGTGGATTAAGGTTGTGCGAGGCCCTAGGCACAAGACCATGGGGGGGGGGTGGGCGGGGGTCCGGGGAAAATTTTTAAATCTAGACGCTCTGTGGTGCAATCTGACGTATATTTGGCATCATTTTAGTTGATTATTATAGGCTTTATAGCAGATAAAATGGAGTTTTTAACACATTGACTGCCGAGTTTTTTGCAGACAACATTTCCCATACGCCATATCTCCGACCATGTTAAATATTTTAAAAACAATTTGGCTGAAAGTTGCTGTTCCCGAGCCACCAACAGCTTTCAGTCAAATTATTTCCAAAATATTCAATAGAATATGTAATGTTTCGTACATAATAATTAATTTCGGTTTTCATGGATTATTCGGCGAAAGGGTTAAAATTATACGTTTTACCCAAACGGACATTGTTTTGGTATATTAAGGTATATATTATTGACCCGATAGATGCAAGGGTGTAATATACAATTTACAATTTGTAAAAAATATTCATATAGCCAACCGTGACAACGTAGCTTTAATTTAGTCAGTAACATTGTAACAATGTTTCTTCCTACCTTGCCTTTCTTTAAATTTTACGAAGAAAACTCGGCTATCCACAGTATGACTATGAGAACCAATGAATGACTGAATGTAGGCCTACTGATTCCCGATCAAAAACCGTGTAACAGTGCTTCAGACCGCTTCCGCTGACTCACCGAGGCAACACAAATTAATGTTCACGTGTGCGTCACGCCATCACGTGATCATCGCGTTTGTTTAGTCTACTCGGGTAACTCGGCTCAGCCGCTCGAGCATTGTTACAATCGATATTTAAACAATACAACGAGACTATAAACAGAATAACATATGTCACTGACATAAGGCCATGATAAGGTAATAATCTATTTTGGAGATATTGACCGAGTGTCTCTTCGTTGCGTTATGTAGCTTGCCTAAAGAAAAAGAAATCAGAAAAAAGGTTTTTTTGTCCAAGTGCGAGGCCCCCTTCAAGTGCGAGGCCCTAGGCTACTGCCTCGTTAGTCTAGTGGATAATCCGCTCCTGGTCATGTAATACTTGGTACAAGTGGGCATTAGTTTATCTGTATCAAATATCCAGGAGTCTAGTCTAATAAACGAACACGAGGCATCCGAAACGAACCGTGTTATGAGGTCAAGAGAAATCTGGCTATGCTTCAGACCTCATACGTACGCTACAGATGTATAGCTAATTATACTATCACAACTTGCCAGCGCAATATCTAAAGCTAGCTAGACAGACAGACAGACAGCCAGAAAGATATATAGCAGCAAATAAAGTATATTTGATTGATTGATTGGGGTGGGGCTGTCTATTCACTATTTGCCATATAGACCTTTAATTAACTCTAGCAAAAGTAGCATCAATTAACAATATACCTGACAACATTTGTGATAGAAAAATGTGTTCTGTTTTGATAAACACTCAAAGACATGTATTTATCAGAAGGCGTGGAGTTAAAATATAGATCTGAGGTCCACATGTTGCACTGTAGGATTTAAAGATAACAATATTCTTATAAATTAAATTCTTGTGCTCTGTCAGTTGTTGGGTCATCTGTTAATGTACCTACTGATCAAATTTGAACGTAATACACGAGATAGAAATTCATGAATCCAAATCCTCACCCAATCATATGACGTCATAATCAACTACGTGACGTGTATGCTGACATAATCATGACGTCATGAATGATTCGACTAAGCCCGTCTTTAACGCTTAATAGTCCGACACATTGTAGGAATTGTATGTTTTTGCTATTGAAGTAACATGCTGTTGAATATTTTAAAACTATTTTACCTGGGCACTATAATGCTGCCATAAGCAGCAACACCACCAGCCAAATTTGTTTCAAAATATTCAACAGGGTACCTGTATAGATTTCTGGAAATTGATAATCAGGAAGTTCAGAGATCGATCGAACCCAACACGAGTGAGGCGTTGCTGGAGCTTAGCTTGAGATGGGCAGGGCATAGCTAAAAATGGAAAGGGTCATTATATGGGAAGGGGATTTAAAAAATAAGTACTACTCAAGTACATATGAGTGACAAGTAGATCTGATCGTTGAGTTAATAACATGCACTAAATGGAGCATATACGATATAGATACAGGTAGTTAATAAAACTGTCCAATAACACAATCCTAGATTCAGCCTTGATATGTGATCTACACATATGTCTAGCCGCTGTAGCGTGAACTCCCCCCTCCACACACACCCCTCCACACACACACCCTCCACACACCCCCCCCCCCCTCCACACACCCCTCCACACACCCCTCCACACCCCTCCACACACCCCTCCGCACACCCCTCCACACACCTCTCCACACACCCCTCCACACACCCCTCCACACACCCCTCCACACACACACCCTCCACACACCCCTGCTCATATAGAGAATTTCTGTGAAACATTAAAGTCAGTATGTTTTACTGAATATGTACATTTTAGTTTCTAAAAATATGATGAGGTTTCATATCATCAAATATGTATTGAGAGCTCGTTCGAACGAGAAGTCAAACATGGCCTCTTATGACACGTGCTCTCTTCAGACATATCTACGGTAAGAACGCTAAAAAATATCAGAAATCATCTTGCCGATTGGAGGGTACATGATATGGACACAAAAGTATAGCTCACAATTGATGGCACGCTATCGCAAATCTGCACTCTGTCACCAACTTGTGATGTTCCACACCAACACCACCGTCCCCACCCCATTCCACACCCTACCACCCCGTGTCTGGAGCATAAGGTCAGCGATCAAATATGCAATTATTAGGGTAAGCAACATAACAAATTTGGGTGAATTATGCCAATTTTGATGTCTACCTCTTCATAACTCACATATAACCAATTTTGGTTGAATTCGAACAAACAGGTTCAGAGGAGGTAGCCAGATAGACAGACATGGCTGATTGCAATATCCACACCTTTTTAATGAGTGAACATAATTTCTATAAGCCAGGATCATGATAGATTGTACAATGTAACACGCTGTCAGCTCTTAGGCCAAACAAGTAAGCATGCAAGATCGAGGTACGGTTAATTAAAATATATGCATGACAGATATGTGTAATCAGAGCAAGACTGGCCATTAATTAACTAATCGGTCATTAATTAACTAATCCATGCTTTAAACTTTTTAAATAAAACATGCGGGCATTAATTAACTAATCCACCACCCCACCAGTGTTATACTGGAATATATGTAGGTGTTGATGGTGAACCGGTCACAGGTACTCACACAGAAGTTTTGAAATTGTGATGGCCTCTGTGACCGTCATGGCCTTTCAATGCTCAACACATTACTGGAAAGGACCTACCCATTTGAAATTATTTGCCCGTGAATTAGCCTGTTTTGGGATTTCATTAGCCATATCTCGACATGCTTAGTCTGACCAATAACCTATATGTAGCAATCCAATACCTTATGATCCTGCTTAGCTTGACCTGAAAGCTAAATACGATGACCATGCGGGCCAGGTATCATGGCTCAGCAGGGGCCTTTGACCTACCCACTTAAAATTAATATCCAGTGAATTAGCCTATTTGAGCATTTTATTAATCAACCATGAGAATTGTTCTCGAAAACCAAAACAAATTGGCGAATGTGTAGGTCTCTCCGTGCAATAGATTCTTTATAATATCATAAATATCCCTTTGAGTATTCTGAAAATAATTTGACTTTATGTCAGACAGCGAAAAGTATTTTCACAATAGGCAATAGCGCTTTATTATATAGTGTCCGAAATTATGTGAAGACATTTCAGTACTAAGATCTTTGTTGACGCTTTGTCTCTGCTAGCAGTTAATATTCTGCAGACTAACGATTCATTGGCAGGTGGTCGCATAAGAAAGGAACTGTATTAATACATTTTATGGCTGAACGAATGAAATTTAAAGTTTTTTCAAGAAAGGGAGAATGCCAATCAAAAGGATAACCTTGGGTGTGTGCCGCCCCGTCCCACCTCCAAGCAATAATAGCATTCCTCTTACTTGACCCTGATTCCCTCTCAAGTGTCATGTGAAATCGCATTTACAGAGGAACAAGATCTTGAGTGGAAACCAATTTTCTTCATTGGCTCATTAGGAATATAATATTTCGAGCTCGCTGCTGTATAATTACTAAATCTAGGGCATGCTGGTTTCACCTTTTAATTTGAAAGGTTACGTACAACTCAGGCCACGTGAAGGCCTGCCCTAAAGAGTGTCAAAAAGATGGACGGCATGAGGTAATGTATCACTCACATGGAATATTGAGAATTAGACTCAAAACACACAGTTTGGATAGACACCTGAAGATTAGTGCAGAAAATGAAAATATGTGGGCCTGAATTGTGGAATTTGGGATTAACCAGCCAGTGGTATTGAAAAGTCTTCCAGTCAAATTAGTTTCAAAATATTCAATAAAACCTTTCTTACATCACAAAGAAATTTGTGTTTCTGGTCTCTAAGGTTTAGCGGGTTAAAACCAGCATTTTTGGCAACGATGTGTACAATTCATGCAGGAAAAAAGAGGAAATATGAACATTTGTGAGTGAAATGCACAAATCTTGGCATGAAGTAACATTTTTTAAATATTGCCCTGAAAACTGAATATTTTGAAGAGAAATATGAAAGTTTTGTCAGAAAATGACATGAACTATATCCAAACTAGCCAGCAAAGACGGGTATCCAGGCTCGTAATTTATATACAAATCAGGTTTAGTTTGAATTAAATATATCTTGTACATATATTTGATTTTGTTATGCAGGGCAAGATGTAGATGTACAGGGAAACACATAAATTTCAAAATTTATATTTACGCATAAACTACCCACTATGATTTAATTGGTTTTCTAAATGTACCTACTTTTTCCATCCTTATTTTTGCCATTTCCAGACACATTATGCAAAATATGGTCAAGAAAATTTCAATTAGATTTCTTTTTTCAGACCAGGCAACATTTTGACATTAACCGTTCTCGAGCCAGTTATTCCACTGTATATCTTTAAAAAATACTCTCTTGGCAAATGTTGGGCCTGCAGATGGACATGCAGAATCTGTGCTTAACCAGTTTGGCCATTAAATGGTTAAACACATATTTTATGATATATCACAACCAGAGCTCCTTTAAAACCTTTCATTGTAAATTGTCAGAATTAGAACAACAATCAACTGCAAAAGATTCTGAGATTATTTACGTTTTTCGTCGCTGCCAATATGGGAACGAGCAGTATTTGCAACTTGAAAATTTCCCAACATTTCCAAACCAATAGTGCAGAATGTTCTATTTCGGATATTCTTTTAAGCATTGAAAACAGTTTCTTAAGTTTCCATACTTTTCCCAGTCTTGAGATAAACTAAGTTATTTCCCATTAACACTTGAAATTTGAGTTTCTTCATTTCAAAATATTCATATAGCAAAAGATGTTAATAGTTTGAGACTAATTTGACTGGAACTATTATTTCAAAATATATCAACAGACATTTATACATCATAAAAGCTTTGCCATTTCTGGTCTGTAAGCATTGTAGTGTTAACCTTTACCACTCTGATATCAATACTTTATCTTTTACTGTGTAGCTAGCATAGAAACTGGTACACATTTTAAAACAATTTTGGTGGACAATGTTAGCAGTTCATCTTTTAATCTAATTTGAAAATTAAAATTATGACATCAGAGTGGTAGGGGTTAAGGGAACGGTCTAGTATATAAGATAAATAATCATGAAGTTTGAAACAAAATATCAATTGTTAATGACAAGGCTTCGCAGTGCACCAGTATGGTATAATCTACATACTTAGCACTTTCCCCATATCTCATTTTCAATGCAAACATACAAGAAAACTGTTGAATATTTTGAAATTAATTTGCCTGGAAGATGTTTCTGCCTTAGGCAAACTATTCAAAAGAATAGGTTTTATTTCAGCAAGTCTCTAAAAAAATAAATCTACTTTCCTATCCATTGTGGTTCATTCACCTTCTGCAGAATGAAATTTCTTAGTTTTCTGTACATTATACTATATATCTAATTCATCAACTTCCAAACCCACAACTTATATGATGTCTCCAATCAGACAATTTGAGAAAAATGTAAGAATTAATAGCCAAAATTGATAATAACTTAATATTATCTACATTTTATGCAAGAATGATAAAAACCATTAACAACCAGGGATGTCCACAGCAGGGTAGGAGATGAGGTTTCCATCCACCTCAATCCAGGGGGAATTAATCTCCCCCCCCCCACTAACCACCCCTGCAAACAAGGACGCCAGATCCAAACATTCACACCAGCACTATGTGCCCAATTTATTAAAAAAATCTGTCTGAAATGGCTTCTCAGTCTAATTTTCAAAATTCCGCACACCCCCCACTAATTTTTGGGAGCACCGCCCCTCATAAGTCCCTCACCAATTGTACACCAAATGCTCTTTCCATGCTTGTAGGTATCCACAAATATATGTGGGGTACCTCACACTCACACGCACACACACCCGGCTTCCCACCCCACCCATCCCTTCCCAATGGGTGGGGTGGGATTTTTTTCTTTTTTGGTGGGGGCATGCATCATGTCATAATACTTTTTTCAGACCGTTACAAGAAATGCCAGGTTGTCAAGTTTTCAAATTCTCTAGGAGGGGCGGTGCTAAATTTACCATTGAAATGTCTCGCCCCGGAGGGCTCTGGACTGTCTGGCTAACCCTTGCTCAACCACACCTGGTTAACCCTTTCATCGATGACTTCCCCATATTCCAGTTTCAAGACAATGATACAGGAAAACAATTGGATATTCTGATGTTAATATGGCTGGAAGTTTTTGCTGCCTTAGACAGCATGCAATGGCTTGCAGTCATTTTAACTTAAAACTATTCAACAGAATATGAAATGCATCTGAAAGAATGTACATTTTCAGGGATTCATCGGTGAAGGCTTATTAACAAAATAATGTGAGACGTTCAGTTTGTGCACTCTCAATATAAATGAGATATGAATGGATAATCTAGTCCACCTATCAGCAATATGCATTAGGGACAGGAGTGAGGCTGTGGGTTGATTATTGGCTAGCACATTCTCCCCAACCCCGACTGGTTAACAAGGTGCCAGAAGCTTCATGTGCGAGTATGAGTGAGTGCGTTAAAAGCGTGCGAGAATCTGTGCGTGCCTGAGTGCCAGTGTGAGTTTTTGGAGTGAGTGTGTCCAAATGTATACGTGCATCTGTATGAGCTGGCCACAAGCAACTAACATGGCATATATTACATTAATTTGTAATGCATTTTCGCATATCGGAAAACGTTGGCGTATGACCGTGTAAAAATTCACTTTGTTTAGCACATATAGGGATTTCGATGACCACATACAATACAGTACGCATCAATTTCTGCGTTCTGGTGCTCATTATGTATATATATTTTTCTAAGTTACTTTTGCTCTTTGTATATATGTTTATACTCTCCTAAACCCGTTTCTCTATTTTCTTTAACTCGTCTCTGCCACTATGCTAATGCCTATATCTTCAACTTTCTATTCTGGTTCTGCCACAATACTCTTCAACCCATTATGACTATGAGATCTTGGAGAGACATTATTCGTATAATACTTACACATGTAAAGCTACTGCTCATCATATATAAAGACATGGTGACTTCTTATAATTGTTATCTAATTCGAGTTGGTACTTGATGGGTAATAACCTTGAACAACACCGGGTCGCCATAGGCTTATATTATATGAAATCAGATTTTCCACATATGCATTTTACTCAGAATTTTGTTCACGCAAAAATGCTAAAATTAGTACTGCGCTTTATCTGTACAACACTTTTCTTATTATTAACCTATGGTGTATAATTTGCAAAATAGAAGTTATTGTTGAAAACAACAAGAGTAAGCTACATTTGAAGCATATAGCTGTATTAGTTATTGCTGTATATTTAGTACACATTTTCTTAGCTTATACAAATTACTGTAAAATATGGCTGTTAATATGTGGAGATGTTGAAAGTAATCCTGGTCCGGAAAATACTCAATCGAAAGAATCTGCCATAAGTATATTTCACTTAAATATAAATGGTCTAAGAAACACACTCTGTCGAATTGAAGAACTTATTTGCGATTATGACGTAATTTGTTTTACTGAAACTAAACTAAATAACTCAGTGTCGAACGAAGACCGTACTCTTGAAAACTATTATGAACCAATTAGAAAGGACCGAGCACCCGAGGCCGTTGGTGGAGGTCTTGAAATATATGTTTCAAATATGATAAAGTATAAAAGGCGGTATGATCTCGAAATTGAAGATATTGAACATATTTTTTATAGAAATTAAATACGGAAACACAGCATATATCATCGGTCTTTTTTATCGACCACCTAATGCTCCGCGACAATCTTGGTTAAACCTATCAAATGCAGTTGGGAGGGCTGTAGACACACCTATACCCTTAATAATCTTAGGCGACTTTAACGATGATTTACTAGATATGAATTTACATAGTCTTAAAGATATTATTATTTTTTATAATATGAGCACAATAATAAGCGAGCCAACGCGTGTAACGCCCACGAGTGCTAAACTACTTGATGCTATATTGACTTATGGAAATCTAGAAGTAGTAGAGTCAGGTGTGCTACAGGAATACAATGAATATAGTGATCACTCAGCTACATATGCCGCTATAAAGATACCTACAAAAATTAAGAAACCATATTAAAAAAAATTTGGATATATAAGAAGGCGGATCTTTTGAAGCTGAATAGGGAAATTCTTAATACACCGTGGATAGCTCTATTTTTAACCTGTGATGATGTAAATGAGATGTGTGAAACAGTCAACACACTTTTTATGGATATGGTAAATGAGTGTATCCCTAATAGAGTGGTAACAATTAGGACTGATGATAAACCATGGTTCGACGGGGCACTAAGCCCTGAAATTAGGGTAAGAGATAGACTTAGGAAAGGGGCCAGGAGGAGCCAGCTGCAAACAGACTGGCTCAAATTTAAAAGGCAACGAAACAAAGGTAGTAATATGAAAAAGAAGGCAAAACAGGATTTCATAGGATCTGCAGATATAATGTTAGAGGAGCTGTCTACTCATAATCCCCGTCCATACTGGAAATTAGTGAAACAGCTTATTAGCGGAAACTTCACCTCAACTATCCTGCCACTACTATTTGAAGATAATGGGTATGAAAAATATGCTAATACTGACTTAGAAAAGGCAACATGCTTAAATAGTTATTTTACATCTATTTCCAATGTCGATGATACAGGTATCCATCCACCTACCCACACTTGAAATCAACACTAATTTTATTCTGTCTGATATTATTATTCAGGAATCAGAAGTAATAGACGTAATACAAGTACTTGGGCTAAATAAGGCCTCTGGAAAGGATGATATAAGCCTTAAAATGCTAAAGGCAACATCACATTCAACAGCATCTCCATTAGCATTGCTCTTCAACAAATCATTTGAGACCGGAATATTTCCAAATGCTTGGAAAACGGCTACTGCGTTTGCTTTGTTTAAAAAAGGTGACCGGGAATTACTTGAGAACTACCGACCAATTTCACTCTTAAGTACTGTAGGTAAAGTTATGGAAAGAATAATATTCAAGCACGTATATAATCACCTCCATAGCCAAAATCTCCTCTACAAGTACCAGTCCGGTTTTCGGCCTGGCTATTCGACTGTCTTCCAGTTAATTGAATTGTGTCATATTCTCTCAAATGGACTCGATGAACACAAATCCACATGTGTTGTACCTTGTGACATCTCGACAGCATTTGACAGAGTATGGCACAAGGGATTGATGTTTAAGTTACAAGAGCTTGGACTAGGAGGAAGATTTATTATCTGGTTTAGTAACTATTTATCTTCCCGACAGCAGTGTGTCTTAATCAACCAAGACAAATCTTCTTTGAAACAAATGGAAGCTGGAGTTCCACATGGTTCAGTGCTCGGTCCACTCTTATTCCTAATTTATATAAATGACATTTCACAGTAGAATTATTCAACATTGATGTTGCTTACCTCCGCCCAGTACTCGAATATGGGTGTGAAGTTTGGGACGGATGTTCGGACCAGGATGCTGATAAACTTGAGATCATTCAGAATGAAGCCATGCGGATTATAACTGGTCTGCCAAAATACACACCTTTGGCAAATCTTTATAGTGAAACGTGCATAATACCTCTACGGGAGCGCCGAAAGCACAAAAAACCTATTTTGTTCTATAAAATTATCCACAACGAGTGCCCTGACTACATGCGTGATTTGATTCCTGAACGGGTGGGTAATGCTTCAAGATATAATCTTCGAAATGTAGAGAATTTTGTGCCACCAAGGCATCGCTTGAAGTGTTTAAAAAATCTTTTCTACCTAGTACCATCCAATTGTGGAACAATCTAGAAACAGCAATAAAGTCAGCGCCGTCTGTTTCGATTTTCAAAAGCAATCTTACAAAATCTGACCGAGATGTTTCAGAACAAATTTCCATATACTATTCCTCAGGTAGAAGGCGCGAAAATATCTTACTTTGCAAGCTCAGAAACAATTGTAGCCAACTGAATAATGATTTATTTCGACACCAATTACTCGAAAAAATAAACTGCCCAGAATGTCAAACGCCAGAAACATCTTTTCATTATTTCTTAGAATGTCGAAGATGGGAGAGGGAGAGAAGAGATTTATTTAGGGCCATAGTAGGATGTATGCCCAATATGCTGCTAGTCTTCATTCTGAATGGAAATCCGGATTTATCTCCACAAATGAACGATGTTTTGCTAAAAAGTGTGCAGAATTACATAAAACAAACCGAACGCTTTTAACATATACGTACTAACTAAATATTAAATATCTCTCCTAACCCTCTCTCTCTCTCTCTCTCTCTCTCTCTCTCTCTCTCTCTCTCCTCTCTCTCTCTCTCTCTCTCTCTCTCCCCCTCTCTCTCTCTCTCTCTTTCTCTCTCTCTCTCTCTCTCTCTCTCTCTCTCTCTCTCTCTCTACTTTCTACTTTCATATTCATCATAATTTCTTTACTGTATATACGTTTGTATTTAACTATTTTACGCATTTTGTCGTCTTAATGATTTTATAGGGAGAGGGCCTAGCTAAGTTAATAGAACTTGTGCCCAATCCCGTTGTAATATCAGTAGAATAAAATATGTTTGAAAAAAAGAAGAATTATTTTGTGTAGCGCCGCTATAAATAAGATAATTCGTAGTATGTTATTTCAATTCTATGACTTTTACTTGCAATTTGCTGGTTTAAAAGTATTTTCAAAAAGGCCCGAGACTACCCGAGTGAATCACGAAAACTGGTAACCATATATACTGATAGCGGCTCTGGCTTGCCAGACTGGTGAATTTTTAGATTTGCCACTTTGTTCTGGTGAAATATGGAAATGCCATAAATATTTTAACTTACAGGTGGCGAAACTATCCGTATTATTGCGATATAAACTAATGTTTTTCACGTTTTGACAGATGTAAAAAATAAACCGGAACTCTGTTCGCGCGCGGTATATTATGGGCAATTAGAAATCTCCGTCCAGGGGTTCGTGTGATATCAGCATCCACGTAACGTCAGCAAGTTCTTGACCTCATTTTATGCGCCACAGATTTGAATTTTACGACGAATTCAGAGGGACTATGTTTCTGTTAACTACTTGCCATACAGACTACTATAGGCTTTATATCATCTCGTTTTACATGAAATAATATTGTCTGATATGAAGAGAGTAGCGCTCATGTCGCTTTAAGTTTAAATTCTCTCCACCACCATATTCTGCTGGAAGTCACTGCACCAATGGCTACTCAACAGCTATGCCGCCCCTTTAACAATTATGATGTCATTCGTCACCAGTTATACTGGAAAATACCACACAGATCTATGGGAAATGCCTAACATATTGCGAGATGATATATTGTGACATAAACGATGACGTTATTAGGTCAATGACGTCATGTGACATCGCAAAGGCGCTGTTGGTTACCTCTTGGACGATTTTTTCACGTGATTTGTGCTTGCGTGGCCAATCCAGTTAGTATATAGATCACTGTGTGGCAACCTCCCAGATATCCTAGATCATACAAAAAAGCATAATATCAAAGTCAACGCCACATTTTAAATATGATTAATCAGTTATTATTGAGGTCGCGGTGCCCGTAGCGTGGTAGGGCCTATATTTGAGCAAAACAATTGTCGTAAAGGCATACATTATTTTAATTTGATTGGTTATGTTGCTAGATAAGAGAAGCAAATGAATACCTATTCTGGTTTATAATATAAGCTAATTATTTGGAGCGTAGTGTGTGCGTGCGTGCGTGCGTGCGTGGGTGGATGGGTGCGTGGTGCGTGGGTGCATGCGTGTGTGTGCGTCGTTAAAGGTAGAAATCTAAAACTCATTTACAATTTAATAAATATTATGTCTACTATTTTGAAAGAAATTTGGCTGGGAGATGTTGCTGCATACGGCAGCAACATGCTCCCGTAAAATTAATGTCTGAATAGTGGGTTTCTAGGCCCCTGTTCCCGAAGCTCTCGTTATGTTAGCATACTAAAGACACAGATGGGTGTAACGATATCCCTAGCTAACGAAGTTACAGATCAAACAGTTAACATGGCTCGATCATCGTCACGGATTAGTGGATTAGTGAAGTGTGTGTCTTGCCGGAGATAAAATACATGCAGATATGTATCAACACGAGAGACAGAAAACCAGTGCATCTTTTTTGAAAGATAACGAGGCCAAGGTTAGCGTAATTATTAGTATTAACTTTTCATCATCATCGTCGTCGTCGTCGTCGTCGTCGTCGTAGTCGTGGCTGTCATCGTCGTCGCCACCGCCGCCGACGCTGTAGTCGTTATTTTCACTATTATCATTATGATTATCATAAGCTAATAAGATAAGATAACAACTCTGCCGAGGACGTGAAATCGATTGTAATGAAAGCTTGTAAAATAGTACTATAAGGTGAAACATGTTGCATGCGACCCCCCACCTCACCACACCCCACCCTTGAGAGTGCCCGCGTAATAACACTGTGCAGATCAACATGTCTATACCTAACCCGCACCCTGTACGCAAGCTGACTTCGCACTCCACAGTTCAGATGGCCAGATATCTCGACATATGCAAATGCATTTTCAAAAAGTTAGACGTATTTGGGAAGTTCCGTATATCTTTGGTTTGTACGATGCTTATGGCAAATATTTTTCTCGCGATGTAAATGCATTACATATTAGATAAAGACAATTCCGTATTTATGAGCTATTTCCAGACTGAAGTAATTCTGACGGATTAAAGGCGCTAGATAGCTCACCTGGCTGAGTTTATACGATCTCTGTCTGTCTGGATACCTGGCTGGCTGGCTGGCTAGCTGGCTGGCTGGCTGGCTGGCTGGCTAGATGGCTGGCTGGCTTGGCTGGCTGACTGCCGGTCTGCATGCATGTCTGCCTGGTTGCCTGCCCGCCTGTCTGGTTGTCTGTCTGTCTGTCTGCGTCTGCGTCCAATCTCGATTATGGTTATCTCGCAGGATCGGTTCACCCGAATCGGACTAAATTTGTACACACGCTAGGAGAAGGGCAGTGATATAGATCAAATTTGTGGAGGTAGATTGTGTATGTAATTTGACTTTTTAAGGCGTTGGCTGGGGTGGTGTGGAGTGGGGAGGGACGGTTCCGCAAAACCGATATTTGGCATTTATAAATGGGACATAAAGAGACAAAAGGAGGTCATACATAGTTTCTTTATGTTCTATTTAATTAATGCTTAATTTTGGTGTCACTAACTATGACGTCGGTAGGGATTTCCCAATGACCGAATTTCGGAATTTGAAAAGGAGGGTATTCCTCTATGTAATTTGTAATTTTGTATCGCTCTATTTTGTGGAGTTAAGTGTCACCTCCGGCACCTATAAGGGGTTGGGTGTAGGGGTTGGGGTGGGGTGGGGGAGTGGGGTTGGGGGTGGGGGTGGGGGGGGGGAGGCTATAGAACAATGCAAATGGCTAATTACAAAACTGAATTGCGAAAATCACCCCCGAAAATACAGTACATAGCGCACACCAAATTACAGCTTGGAAATCCTAGAGTTGATCGCGTGGAAAAATGTCAGGCATGTTCAGGCTTAAGCAGGGAAGGAGAAAATCACCATTATCATAGGAACATTATGCCACACAGCACAGATTTAGCCAGTAGTAGTTTATTTCCACAATAGACCATCGGTCCTTGAGTGTACAGTGGTACAATTATTATTGGCGGATAACTAGGAAAACATATGTGTGTACAGACTCACACGCACGTGCATGCGCACGCGCACACACACACGGGCCCGCACGCGCGCACACACTTACTCACGCACGCACGCACGCGCACACACGCACACGCACACGCACGCACACCCACACACACACACCCACACCCCGTCATACACGCAGACACGCACGCGCACACACACACACATACATAAAACACACACATTCACTTACATCAATGCTTGCGTATACACACACATACATTTACACATGTATACGTAAATATAAGATCATTGTAAATAATAAACAATATAGACATCAATGTAAATATATAAATTGCGCGAAGTTTACAGGTTCATTTACATAAAGGTGTAATTAATGCATTTATGATTGGCCATCAGAACGTATAATGGCAATGTGGTAATAATAAACATAATCACTTTGACATCCGGTTAATAACTTACTAATGTGTGTGTTTAGATATTTCGAACTTGCATGAAATTGAAGGTACTGATATACATTAGCCATTAACCCTTTAATGACTAAATTTCTTCAACAAATTTAAATGTTTACTTATTGAATGTCCATTTCCAGGCCAAGAGAAACCCACTCTTGACAATCTACCACTGGCATGACTGGTTCGGTTATCGAGCCAGTCATTCCAGTGCCAAATCTTAAAATATAGTCCTCTCTTGGCCTGCAAATAGACATTTGTAAAGACCCCCTACAGAGGACAGTTTTGGCCGGCTTCGTCGTGAAAGGGCTAAGAGAAGGGATGAGGCTAGACCAAATTCAATTTTCTCAGAGAAAATATCCATCTGCAGGCTGAGAGAATGCTATCCCCTAATATTCAACACTGGAGTATCCGGCCCTGTCATCGGGTCTGTCATTCCAGTGTGGAACCCCAAAAAGGAAGCTTCTGAAGACCAGTACAATAGCCCTAACGCAAGACCATCTCTCCTCATTTCCTACCAAGAAACGAAACGAAAGGGAAACGAGGAGTTCGTCCCGGCTCATACATTCTATTCTATTAATTGTCAGTCTCATAAATAGACGAAATTTTGAGACGATTGACGATTCGACGACCCCCAAAACCCACTCCCATCTCGATTGTCAATCACATTTAATTCAGTATTATCTTTATCAAGGACACACCTCTAAACCCGGGAGACAGAGTCCATTGGAAAAACTACGCATTTTCGAAGCGGTCTATAAAGATATATCTATCACCTATATTCAAACTAGTATCAAACACTGTCGTGTGTTTACCCCCACCCTACCCCTCATTCATATCTCACCCCCACCCCACCACATTCCTCCATACACGCACACGCATACACGCACGAACATGCACATGTACACGCAACCACACGCACCTCAAGCACAAGACTGGAGAAAATGCTCATGATAAAATTTCCCCTCGTGATTTAAAGGCATGCTATGAAAAAGCTGCTAATTTTCGCGTAACATGTATAGTATTACTCTTAATCAGTTCTGTTAGTTTGAACACACTAGGTCTCTTATAATAATAATAATAATAATAATAATAATAATAATAATAATAATAATAATAATAATAATAGGGTTTGATATGGGTTTTGCGTAGATTAGAGTACATTGGGCATATTAGTATAAAATGATATTTATCATCTACGTCATCTGTACAGAAAGGGCATATTCTCTCGGCTAACGGTATTTGTTCCCATCTACCTGTCTCAATATGGAGCTTGCGCGATGCGGTTCTGAGCCTAGTAAGTGCATATCGATTGTCTGATATTTTTTACATTCTAAATAACGTTTGTAAATTAATGTATCACCAAAGTAATTGTATAACTTGTTTTTGCTATTTAATCCCAGGTTTCCCCTCCACTCTTGTAAATAAATATCGTACGCCCTTTGTTTATATTGTAAGATTAATTAATTCTTGCTCACATGTCTACCTTGTGATAACCAGATGTCATTAAAACCCCTCCCGACTAGCATATGCTGTAATTTGCTCACCCAGTTATTACAATGAGTATTTGCCTCGCAATCCCTATATAAAACATTATATACATTTTTTTCAAGCTTATTTTGCTAACAATCTAATATTTTGAACCAGTATTTCAGCATCCTAATTTCTCTAGTCAGAATCAATGAGACTCTTTCTAATTCACCGTAAACAAAACTGGTAGATGTATTTTGTTTGACATTAAGTAGCTGCTTACAGAACTTTAAATGACATTTCTCAATATCATGACCTGCATGCCAGCGCCATACTTCGCTAGCGTAGCATAGAATTGGTAAAATCAATGTGTAGAATAAAGTACAGAGGTGACTGGGCGTTAAATTTATGAATTTATTAGAGTATCTTTTCAGTGCAAATATTGCTTTCTGGGCCTGTTCTGTCAGACACCTTTATGCTAAGGAAAAATAACCCGTTGAACTAAAAGATATACCCAGATATTTAAATTCACTTACGACTTCAATTTCATTTGATCCATAGTAAGATTCCCCCCCCCCCTTGATCTAAACGACCACTCCGTCTAAAACCACTGCCTTAGTTTTCTCGTTGTTTACCGCAAGTCGCCATTTCTTACAGTAATCAGATAAAATAGTTAACCCTTTTTCTATACCTGTAATTGTTTCTGACATTATAACTATATCATCCGCATATAAAATGAGAAACAATTCAAGCAAGTTTATATCTATCCCATCTGCCCCTCCCCCTTAATAAGTTCCTTCTCTAGACCATTTACATACATAGCGAAAAGAAAGGGTGATAAGCTCTCTCTCCTTGACGTACCCCAGTGCTGCATTCAAAACTGTCTTCAGATATTTCAGAATTTACTCGCACGCATGTCTTTACATTTTTATACATTGACATTATAATATTAATTATGTTGCCCCTAGCTCCCAATTTTAACAATTTATACCACAAACAATCACGGTCCACAATAATTAAAGGCTTTACTAAAATCCACGAAAACGCTATATAATTGCTTCTTCTTGTTTAATACACGCGCGATCAATCTACTTAAGACAAGAATATGATCGACTATACTAAACCCAGCTCTAAAGCCCGCTTGTGCTTTCACATAAACTTCATTCCTATCTGCCCAATGGCTTAACCTATTGTTTAAAACTTTCGTGAATAATTTTCCTAGAGTACTCAATAGTGTAATGCCTCTATAGTTATGTACATCGTTTATCCTACCCTTCTTATGGAGTGGTATTAAAAGTCCCTATGACCAGAATTTAATTTGTAGAAGGGAGAATTTAATCAACATCACTGAAAAAAATTATATATTAAATCATAGGTCACTGATTTTAACTTATTAAATAAACTATTACAAGTTATACATGTCAGACTGTATAATCATTAATATATTATTTAATAAGTATAAATTAGTATGTCATTAATTACAATTGATATGTTAACCGCTATCGATGATCTTGATTATGTAGCTTTAATACGCGCTATTACGTCATGACAACAAGTTGCCCAAACCTCTATCATGCCTTTGGTACAACAACTCCGTCTTGAAGAATCAAGAGGAAGACCTGGTTAGATGTCACGTATGGTCTGGTTGGTAAATATACTAAAGTGGAATCAAGATGGAACTGCATTTTTTAATTTATATTATAGTATTTTATTTCATTAACTAAATAAATCTTTTACAATTTTATATGATAAGATGGTATTATTAAATGAAACAAATAAGGAGTAAAAAAAGTATCAGAATAATAAAGATATAAATGCATATGCATATCATTATCAGTACTAGAGATACATATTTCCATTGTTATAATATATCGCAATGACTAGACATTTCTAAGAACAAGCTGTAGTATCATTGCCTTAATATATCTTATATATTGTCATAAAAGTAAGGTAAATACCTTTTTGCACAAATAAACCTCTAGCATTAAGCATGTGTAGGAACTTTTTTACATCAGTATTACTGAATATCATTGCTACTTACAGTAACAATGACTGACAGTCATATTAATTTAAAAAAAAAATCAACATGCATGCATGAAAATACTTCAACAAAACTTGTTAAACTATGGCAATGGAAGGTATAGATAGTTATATACCAATACATACTCTACATATAAGTATATCCTGTGTTGGACGGTTGGAAGATTTCTACATTAGCACGATGGTCAACAGCATCACATTCTGAAAACTTTTCATTAACTTAGTGAGATATGATAAAAAAGAGACATGCATATATACCATATATATTAAGCTTAAATAATATATTAACATTTACACCACAAGCTATACGAACGAATATCAATCTTTTGTTACCAGTTATTACAGGTCAAAGATTGTTGAATATGAATGACCATGTTATAAATTGTTGAATATGAATGACCAAGTCATAATGATTCATATCATATTGAAAAAGAAAATTAAAACAAATAATATCTATATATAACAATAAATTAATCAACACATATACATATATGTATTTATAATTTCAATAGTCAATATATTGTCAGCATTAACCAAGAAAGAAAACTTGTAAGTTTAGCTTAAAAGAAAAATGTGTTATATAGTTAATTTTTATTTACACTGAACTAGAAGTCTTATATTAAAATTAATTTGACTGTAAGCAGTTGTTCGTTACCTTTGGTAGCAACAGTATACGGTAAAGTAGTTTTAAAATAACAGTAGAGTAAATATGACAATGTGAAGAAATGCTATTGTGGAATTTGACGGTGAAAGGGTTAATTTTTCGTTTGTTTTTCGTTTTAGTTAAAGCTTAAGTTAAATTATGTATAAATCTGTTTGGTTAAACTTTAAGTTAAAATAGGCTTTAATCTGAGCTAAAATAGTTATTGGTTGATCAACCGACTAATGGCCAGAGAAAATTATACATACATACAAATGTAAATTGTGGTAAAACAAGATGCATACATATATATATGTATCAATTTTTTGTAAAAGATGGAAGAACGGAATTGTCCAAAAACTCCACAATATCTAAGTCATCAAAAATAACTCCTTGCATACTAATATATGGCCATAAAGCTGAAAAGTAATTTGATCTGAGGCATAATTTTTATGCCTACCATTTTGGTAAATTTAGTAAAAGGCTTCTTCAAGGCTCCCCCCTTTAAATTCCTGAGCTGTATTTCTGGGCGACAGTTATTATTGGGATCCCATAAAAACCTCACCGAGGAGCCGATACAGCCACTTCCATCTTTTCTATCTACCTATCTATTAAATCTATCACTTTATAAAGAAATGTATAAATTATTAAATATTAGTTTTAATTATTTGTTTGAATGTATGTTCTATATATACAATATCTTAAAAAATAATTAAATAAAAGTAAATAAATAATATCTCTTATGCCAAAAATATCTTATATATACACTTTAGAAATTATAGTACAGTTCAGAAATAAAATTTCAAATGATCCCAAATAACATAAAATGCACTATTGAATATTTTGACCGTAACTTTATAAAAATAAAATAAAAAACCAGGGAATTATTACTACAATATACTCCAATCTAAATATAATCAATTTATTCAACGGAAATTTTGTATCAGAGAACATTCGTCTTCATATTTTACATATTAAAATTCAATTTCATACTGTACTGTATGACGTCAAATATTGAAAATCTGATAACTTTTTATCTTATATGAGTTTATATGTGATTCATAGCGGTAAAATAGTAAGTCAGAAAATTAAATAAAGGCTAAAAGATACGGAATGGTTAGTCAAAGATAGTAAAATTAGGTCAAAATATTTAAAAAAATAATCGTAGTAATAGATTTTCTAAAGACCAAAAAATTAAAAACCGTACATATTGATGACGGATGAATAATTACAGAATACTTACTGAAAATTGAGTTGTCATGGAATATACTCCAATGTGAATATCAGACCGTTGTTAAACAATAATAATAATCACACTTACCACCAAATAAAATTGAGGATTGGCACACAATACTTTTTAATTTGTTTGCCAGATGTTGTAAAAACAAAAATAATTAAATATCAAATTTGCTATTTAAATTGCTATGTAACAGACTTGAAGAGAATCATTAATCATAAAGCTAACCAATACTCAAATTCACGCTTAATTGATCCTACAGATGGAAAAAATTGTAAATAATACACATCAGACGACATTAACTTGGAACGCGCATGTTTGTTTATAATCTCGCGCTAATGACCTCATAATAGAAATTGGGTTGTCTCCCTTATAATAGTGTAGCGGGAGAAGAGTGACCTAGACTATTAAAGTGGGTTATCTCCCTTGCAATAGTGTAGCGTTGTATCAAGGAAAGACGTGGGTTATGTATGGAATAATTTGTCATTGCACATTGTATAAAGCTAGCACTTATACAGGTAAGGAGATGATATCATTCTAGTGAATTAGTTCCAATCAGTTTAAATTTTATTGAATTTATTGAAACTAATTTGACTGGAAATCAATGTTATATATGGTAAAAATTCAACATACAGGTATGGAAAATATATCATTCTAGTGACTTAGGTTCAGTCAGTTCAAGGCTATTGAAAGCATATATAGAACGTATCTTTAAATTCTTGGCCTATTTAACATACAGGTATGGAAAATATATCAATCTAGTCACTTTAGGTTCAGTTAGTACAAGGCTATTGACATCATATATAGAATTTCATTTTAGTTATGTCTTATATCTTATTGTCATATATAATGTTGATTATTTTGAAACTAATTTGATTGGCAATCATTGCTTCATGGCAGCAATGGCTACCAGTCAAAATAGTTTTAAAATATTCAACATACAGGTCTGGAAAATATATCAATCTTGTAACTTAGGTTCAGTCAGTTCAAGTTTATTGACAGCATATATAGAAACATATCTTTAAAATTAAAATTATGGCCTACTTAATATACAGGTATGCAAATTATATCAATCTAGTGACTTTAGGTTCAGTTAGTACAAGGCTATTGACATCATATATAGAATTTCATTTTAGTTATGTCTTATATCTTATTGTCATATATAATGTTGAATAATTTTGAAACTAATTTGACTGGAAATCATTGCTGCCATAGGCAGCAATGGCTTCCAGTCAAATTAGTTTCAAAATATTCAACATACAGGTCTGGAAAATATATCACTCTAGTGATTTAGGTTCAGTCAGTTCCAGGCTATTGAAAACATATATAGAAACATATCTTTAAGCTTAAAATTATGTCCTACTTAACATATAGGTATGCAAATTATATCAATCTAGTGACTTTAGGTTCAGTTAGTACAAAGCCATTGATAGCATATATAGAATTTCAATTTAGTTGTCTTATATCTTATTGTCATATATAATGTTGAACAATTTTGAAACTAATTTGATTCAAAATATTCCACATACAGATCTGGAAAATATATCAATCTAGTGACTTAGGTTCAGTCAGTTCAAGGCTATTGAAAGCATATATAGAAACATATCTTTAAAATTAAAATTATGGCCTACTTAACATACAGGTATGCAAATTATGTCAATCTAGTGACTTTAGGTTCTGTTAGTACAAGGCCATTGATAGCATATATAGAATTTCAATTTTGTTATGTCTTATATATTATTATTATCATACATAATGTTGAATAATTTTGAAACTAATTTGACTGATATATTATTATTATCATACATAATGTTGGATAATTTTGAAACTAATTTGACTGGAAATCATCGCTGCCTATGGCAGCAATGGCTTCCAGTCAAATTAGTTTCAAATTATACAACATACAGGTCTGGAAAATATATCAATCTTGTGACTTAGGTTCAGTCAGTTCAAGGCTATTGAAAGCACATATAGAAAGATATCTTTAAAATTAAAATTATGGCCTACTTAATATACAAGTATGCAAATTATATCAATCTAGTGACTTTAGGTTCAGTTAGTACAAGACTATTGACATCATATATAGAATTACATTTTAGTTATGTCTTATATCTTATTGTCATATATACTGTAGAATAATCTTGCAACCAATTTGATTGGAAATCATTACTGCCTATGGCAGCAATGGCTACCAGTCACATTAGCTTCAAAATATACAACATAAAGTTCTGGAAAATATATCAATCTTGTGACTTAGGTTCAGTCAGGTCAAGGCTATTGAAAGCATATATAGAAACATATCTTTAAAATTAAAATTATGGCCTACTTAATATACAGATATGCAAATTATATCAATCTAGTGACTTTAGGTTCAGTTAGTACAAAGCCATTGATAGCATATATAGAATTTCAATTTAGTTATGTATTATATCTTATTGCCATATATAATGTTGAATAATTCTGCAACCAATTTGACAGGAAATCATTACTGCATATGGCAACAAAGGCTTTCAGATAAATTAGTTTCAAAATATTCAACTAATTTGATAAATTAGTTTCAAATTATTCAACCAATTTGAACGGAAATCATTGCAGCCCATGGCAGTAATGGCCTCCAGTCAAATAAGTTTCAAAATATTCAACATACATGTCTGAAAAATATATCAATCTAGTGACTTAGGTTCAGTCTAATTTGACAGGAAATATAAATAGTGATCATGACATTGACATTATGATATCAATCAATCAAATACGAATTAAAAAATATATCAAGACTATTATCAGTTATTATTCTCCAGCTAGACATAATAAAATTAATAATGGTCATAACATCTTTAAACACTCTAAGTAAATGTTAGGTATAGAGACCTTATTGAGCATTATTATTTACTTACGTATAGACCTCTCTTATTGTGAAGCCTCTTCTTGGTAAGCAAAATTTCTTTCAGTTTCTTGTTATTGCTTAAGCCTATCCTAAAGTTAATACCTATCTTTTTGTATCGTTTTAGTATACGTTTGACACATTTATGGAATGGTGAAATTCGGTTATATTTAACAGTCAAGTATTTGTATATACATGTTGATTGGTTAGTTACTGATGTCCTACTATGATGAACAGGAATTAGCAAATTTTCTTTATGAGAATATGGCAAAATATACTTAGCTATTAAGCATACATGAAATCCGGCTCTTATTAATCTTATTGTAAAAATATCAACCATATTCATATATTCAAATTTATCAATTGACTTACGAAGGTACCTAATACATTCAGTCTTAATTATGCCTATGAATACTGATTCTTGATGGTTGGACGTATAGTGTGGATATGCATAAACATTAAATGGTTTTTGATAGATTCTATGGTGAATGCGATTAGTTAAAAGTGTATCATAGTTTATTTCGAGCCAAATGTCTAGGAAATGTGTACTTATAGGATTGATGTCGCAATCAATAACAATACCAGCAGGGTATAAAATAGTAAGATTATGTAAGATATCAGTAGTATCTTGTAGACTACCTTTAACGATCATGTTACCGTCATCTATATACCTATGAATAGTCAATATCTTGTCATTTACATTGGCAAGCATAAATCTTAGTTCTGCAATTAATAAAACAAAATTTGCTGTATCTTGGGAATCATAAGACCCCATACCAAGTCCATCTATTTGCTTATAAAAAAGTTTGTCACCTATATGGAAAATAGAATTATCTTTGATGAAGTCAAACAAATCCATAGCCAAGTCACATACCATACTATCAAATCCAAAAATGTCTCTAATGAAAACAAGAGCATCATAGACATGATATCTCTTTATATTAGTATACAAGGACTCACAATCGAAAGTCACAACATGTAAATTGCCTATGTCTTCTCGTTTCACAACTATGTTAGCAATATCGTCTAAAACTGTATCGCTATTGCTTATTATAGGGTACTGTAAACTATTACGTATAAAGATATCTGTAATTAAGTTAATAGCATCTTTCATAATAACACTTAATATTCTAGAGGGTTCAACATTAATGTGTTTAAAACCGTTGACAATAGGTCTACCTTTTAATAAATGTTCATTGGAAAAACTAGCACAATTATTAAGCTTATGTACCTTGGGTAACATATTAATGCTAGGTAACGTAATGTCCTTTAATTTCCTAATATATAGCGTCTGTAAAAGATAATCATATTGAGTTTTATCAGTATACTTAAGAGCCAATTGTATTAAGTTTTCTTTTCCTAAAGTAATAATACCATCTATACTGTTTCTGTCAATTTCTAAATATGTTTCTGTATCCATAACTTGGCGCATACATTCATTAAAGTACCATTTTGTACTATTTATAGCTAACCCTAAATTCTTATCAGCAGTATTAATAACGATGTCACTTCTTTTTGCTAGGTCATTAATTTCACTAAGAATATTATTAGGAATAAATTGTCGTTTATCTCCATGGACGCATGTTATATCGCACATTTCTAAATCTTCTATTACATCAATTGAAACGTTTCTTGTTAGATTGTCAATAGAACCTTTTGCAAGACCACGTACAGTGTTACATCGATTGTTATGAAGCGTGGAATTCGATACTTCGTTGATACCTCTAAGCACAGCAATCTTGATGTCTCTGTTGACATCATAAATTTTGCTCTCTCTAATGAAGGACGGACCTAACTTTAGAATGTCACACACTGCTTCTGAAGGAACGTAATCTGTAAAGTTGTGGAAAATCATACGTCTGTGATCTGACTCATTTTCTTTTGCTGATTTGTAATGTTTCGCTCTTACGTGTTTTAGTTCGACAGAGATGATTCTATCGACTTGGCGAAACCAGCGCACTGTCGTCTTTTTTGCCGCCTTGTATACCGTAGCATTTTTGCTGTCACGTCTCCTTTGAAAATCTAGTTGAAAAACGAGTTGATTTACAAGAGTAACAATGTTACTGTGGATATCAATCACAGAGTTGTGAGCATCACAGGTCTCATTGTGGTTGTCCTAGTACTTGATTATGGTGTTGTCTTTCGCACATGTGACTTTAGTTGTATCTGTAACAGCTAAAATAAACCAACGTAGAAAGTTAGTTACGTAGTTAGAACAGTGGAGTCGTAAAGTCTCGAAATCTTGCATAATTTTTGGATCAAGTCTTTTGTTGAAATTCCCTTGTAGTTTGAAGCTTTTATAGTGTATGAAGCTTTTATAGTGTTTGGTGTTAAAATTGTCCATTATTACATTGTGTACAAGTTCTTATTGTTGTTGCTACAGCTGTTGTCGTAGTAATGACTGTAGTAATTTTCCACCGTAACAATAGTCATGGTTGTCACAATAGTCATCTGTTTAAATGTTGTTTCATCTTAACGTTGTCTTTGGAAACGGGATCATTTAGCAGAACGTGACGTTGATTACATCGATATATATTGCTGGCGTATTAATCCGATATATATTGTTAAAAACATGTTGCTGAAATTTGAGGTATGGTTTTTAAGTATGGGTGTGGGAGTCTGTAGCCATGGTGCCACAATCGTATGAAGACGTCAGCTGCCATGGTGCCACAATTGTATGAAGACGAAGCTTAGTCAGTATGAAGCCATTGTAGTCAGTTAGAAGCCATTGATCTGCACCACAATCGTGTTACGTCAGTCAGAAGCCATTGATCTGTGAATGATATAGAAATTTGTTTGAATTGAGCCGAAAAACCTAAATATATTTGGATCAATGTTATCTATTATAAGCTAATTAAAGTCAATATATTTTTTAATTGTTATTTATTATAACCTAATCAGTCAATATATTAGTGAAAATGGAAAGAATAGTACTGTATGAAAATATATAATATTGATTGTAATACCAAGAAAAATCAGGTAAATGTCTGTTTCAATATTAATGCTTACATATTTATACTATATTGTATCATAATAAATTAAGAGCAAAATACCAGATAAAAATGTAATCAATACTTATAAAAAGTAATTTTTGATAATAAATTTTGAAAATAAAGGAAATATCTAGGAAGATATATTAACATTTTTTAGCCTAATTTCAGGCTTAAAATTAAAGGCTAATCTTAGGTTTAAAATGCAGTTTGTTTTAATTTGTAAAACAGTTAATGATAATATGTAAGTTTCTGAGGAAATTAAAATGATTAACTAAATTCTAACAGTTAAGGAAGGAAATTGACAAGAAATATGTAAAGAAATGGTAAACCAAAATTATACGTGACATCAGATTTTACCAAGGCCGCCGATCGCTGGTATTTAACTATCTATACCTTCCATTGCCATAGTTTTGTTGAAGTATTTTCATGCATGCATGTTGATTTTTTTTTTTACTCCTTATTTGTTTCATTTAATACTCCCATCTTATCATATAAAATTGTAAAAGATTTATTTAGTTAATGAAATAAAATACTATAATATAAATTAAAAAATGCAGTTCCATCTTGATTCCACTTTAGTATATTTACCAACCAGACCTTATGTGACATCTAACCAGGTCTTCCTCTTGATTCTTCAAGACGGAGTTGTTGTACCAAAGGCATGATAGAGGTTTGGGCAACTTGTTGTCATGACGTAATAGCGTGTATTAAAGCTACATAATCAAGATCATCGATAGCGGTTAACATATCAATTGTAATTAATGACATACTAATTTATACTTATTAAATAATATATTAATGATTATACAGTCTGACATGTATAACTTGTAATATTTTATTTAATAAGTTAAAATCAGTGACCTATGATTTAATATCTAATTTTTATCAGTGATGTTGATTAAATTCTCCCTTCTACAAATTATTTTCCTAGAGTACTCAATAGTGTAATGCCTCTATAGTTATGTACATCGTTTATCCTACCCTTCTTATGGAGTGGTATTAAAAGTCCCTATGACCAGATTTTAGGGAAATCTCTGCTTCTAAAAATTCCATTAAAAAGTACAACTACATGGGGGGGGGGGGGGGTGCGGGGCGGGGGGGGGATTTACTTATCTATTGCATTAAGGTAAAATTCATTTATTAATAGATCTGATCCTGGACTTTTATTAATTTTTAGTTGTCTTATTGCTTTGTGAATTTCTTCACTTGATATTTCAGCATTTAGTTCATCAAAAATAATATACACATTGTCAGTTTCATTCAGATAATCATAAAAACAATTTTAATATCTGGGTCTGCTTGCTAAAATCGCTATCTGGGTTATTAACCTCTTTAAACAATCTACAAATTCACTAAGAGACATGGTGCCGATTTTCTTACCATCTGTCCCTTTTAACATCTTCCAATACAATGCTGGATCCGTATTCTGAGCAGCCAGTAACGTGTTAGTAGCCTCTATGGGTTTTTTAGCTTGTAACTTCGAACCGATTTTTTAACTCCTTTCTCGCAGCCACCATGTTTACGCACGCTAATTCCGTCATTTCCCTTCTATACCAGTTCAAAGCTTTAAAAATTGTCTACGCTTAATTTCACAATCAGGTGAAGAATGCTGAAATTTATTTACTCTGTTTGATTTCTTATCAATATTAGGCCTACTTATCTTTTTATTGCCATTGTAAATATATTGACTGCTTGTTCTATAGTGTCCTCGTCTAACATAGTTTCATTATCTAATATGCAATTCATATTAAAAAGTAGTTCCTGAACTTCACCCGATAGAATATTAGCCGTATACTCACCGGCGTTATCAGCTTTCCATACGTATTTTGTATTGGGGGGGGGGGGGTGCTTCTTATCCAATAATTGGCTTATGCTAAACGCGATACAAAGTGTAATTAATTAATATTCCATGATTTACTTTTCTTCTATCTTTTCAACTAATCCATTGTATAGCTTATGATATATTTAAATACGAATTTCAAGGCAGGTATTGTTGCTGAATATTTTGAAAACAATTTGACTATGAGATAGCCACCACAACATACACGTGGCGTTTATATTACAGCTTGGTTGTTGAGGCCATATGGCTATACATTTACCCACCATGCTCATGGGAAGTCGCTGTGTCCACCCCCCCCCCCCTCGTCCACATTGTGGCCGCCCCCCACATTGTGGCCGCAATGCGGGCGTACACATACTTGTGGTTGCAGTGCGGTTGGACCTAGCCATGTATCCGTAGTGCGGAGACACATACACATGCGGCCGCAACGTGGATACAGTATCATGCATGTTGGAGTGCGGGCAGGGGGCTGACGAGGTGTGGGCATGCGTTCAACAGCGCATGCTTGCGTCGTGCGTGCACGAGAGTATGTGCGTGCGTGCGTGTGCGCATGCGTGCGTGTGTGTTTTTGTGTGTGCGCATGCTAAATTCTTTTGCAGTATCCTGAGCTATAAATTGCTTTTTGATCATTTCACAAACCCTGATGCGTGTAAAAAAATCAATGGAGGTGGGGAACACGGATGGATATATATCTGCAATCATTAAATCAACACGCACATGAAGAACCAATATTTTAATTATATCCATATATTTTTTATTTTAAATTGAAGAAAATATTACACAGTATAAACGTAAAGTTTATGTTACTAGCATAAAAAATACTCAGTGTTCCGGGATCTATGAGTCTGCGAGTAGACAGATACCTCACGCATCAGTAATATTAATACATTCAGTATCAGAATCATTTATCATCACCACCAGAATCATCCTCATCGGCATCATGAAAGCCAGAATCTAGAGCGTTGCTTATGTACGCCTTGATCATAAACTCTCTTGCGAAAAGGTTCGAAAATTGCTTCATTGATTACGCAATCCTCGGTGATAAAATCTTTGGTTTCCTGACGAAATAGTTTAACGAGCGTAGAGTTCTGTGATTTTCTCCACTGAAGCATTACAGCAGTACACTTTGTAATTAAAGCCTCATCATATACAGAAATAGACGCGTGATCTACACCCTTGAGGGCTATGTTCTCTTCATCATCATCATCATCTAAACTTTATTGTTCAGCGTGTAAATTATGGTGAATATTTTGGAATATGATTGCCTATGACATCTTTTTCATCTTCACTTTCATCTTCACTCTCAGACTCGCTTGTGTTCTCGGCTTCACTCTCCGACTCCATTGGCTCGTCATCTTCACCCTTCATCTCCGTCGTTTCTTCGTCTTCATTGTCTAGATTTTCACTATCTTCGTTGCTATGGAATCGGATTTCAATATATTCACGTTTCTTTACCTCGGAGATGACACTTTGGGGTACCCAAATGCCTCTTGCTTAATCTTCAAGAGGTTATCGATATATCCGTAAAAATGGTAGCCTTACACTGCTCGTAGTACCAGATCTCAGTAACTTCCAAGACCTGATACATCTAATGTACAGCCTCCACCAGCTCCACTGAAGTCTACATCCAATGAAGCATGCGTTCATGCTCGGTATGCATACAATCAGAGCTGAGTAGATCATGAGCACACTTATTACATAGCGGAAAGAACAGACGACCATTACACTTGTATGTAGCAGTGAAAAGTTTAAATATTTTTGGGGAAGACAGATGCATTTTATAAGTCCAAAGTAAGAGTCAAGCTCTTCTACCAGTTTAAAATCTTTAACGATTACTTCCAGTACTGGTAGGGGATACTCGTAAGTAGTACATACATAACGATATCGTGGCGTGACCACATACGCTATATAGTCGTCTGCAGCATCCTTATGATACAAACACGTGGCATTAATTTGATCTCCGTAAAGCACATTATGGGTATAATTGTCTCATGGTATGTCCTCGTATTCAGAAATGCATTAATGCTAGTGCCACTAAGCTTCAGGGCATTAAACTCGCAACACCGCAAATGTATCACTTTCACCCCATACATCTAAGATGATGCCTTTTAGAAATAGTCTTCTGATAAGTCTCTTCTAAAACTAAAAGTGATTCAAAACCTGACACCTTAGTAACTATGTTACATGGCAGACACTTCGGGAATGCGTGCACGCAAGATCCATAACACTCAATGTACTCGTCAGTGTGAAAGCAGAATCAGTCTACAAATCTACCCAACACCTCAAGTTCTCTGCCCATTACACCGTATTGAATGTGTATGTTTCTAGAATGTGCCACATAATCCATCCAGAAGCACACGTTTACGGCATACTAACTTATGCTCGTTCAAGTAGTTCAACCTGAACACCTTATTATATAATGATTCTAACACTATGGAAGACACGAAAGGAGTTGTGCCCATTTCCCTAATAAACATGTCCCGAAACTTATCGCAGGCCATTCATAGAATAATTTTATCAGCCCTACAGTAAAGGTTCAGGGCATCCCTGAAATTGAAAATACCATCTTTTACAGATGCGTACTCCTGATGCCCGGACACTGACATAATGTCGGACCCATAAGCTTCAATAGGGGGTATGCCCCTACATACTCGAAGTACATATTATTGTCTAGTAATTAAGGAATAAACACTTTTTGGCTAGCTAGACCGAATAAGGCTGGTAGCTGACAAATGGTTAAATGTTAAAAAGCTAAGCGGTGCTTAAACTAAATACTCCAACATCTAGGAAAACACCATTTTTACCATTTATAATTGGGCTGTCAGGTATAATCTGGGTGTTTATAAATAACCATTTCAATCTGGTTAAAATCGCGGAAGACAAACATTTTATTTTATAACCAACGCATACTCCTGATTCATGCACGTCCCCCATCCCAGCCCACCGTGGGTGCGTGTGCTGGGGGAATGGATGGCTGGGTGGATGGATGGGCGGATGGTTGATTGGATGGACGGAGGGTTGGATGGATGGATCCTGCCCATCCCACACCCCTCCTTCCCCTCCTTCCACGGATGGATGGATGGATGGATAACGGACGGGCGGACGGACGGACGGACGGACGGACGGACGGACGGACGGACGGACGGACGGACGGACGGACGGACGGACGGACGGACGAACGGACGGACGGATGGATGGATGGATGGATGGATGGATGGATGGATGGATGGATGGATGGATGGATGGATGAATCCTTCCTCCCTCTTTCCGACTAAGCCCGCTACATCCGTCATTCATGCACGCCCCCATCCCCACCTCCCCCATCCATCCGTGGATGGATGGATGGATGGGTGCGTGGGGTGGATGGATGGGTGGGTGGGTGGGTGGGTGGTTGGGTGGATGGGTGGGTGGGTGGGTGGGTGGGTGGGTGGGTGGGTGGGTGGGTGGGTGGGTGGGTGGATGGATGGATGGATGGATGGATGGATGGATGGATGGATGGATCCGTCCACTCGTCCGTCTGTCCGTCTGTCCAGCCAGCCAGCCGGCCAGCCATCTGGCTGTCTGTGCAGCTACCCAGCCACCCACTCAGCTAAGATTAAGTGAGCTGAATGCTACTTGTTTCTACATGTATGAACAAAGTTTAATTATAAACTCTGGAGTGGCCTTCTGTGGTAGTGAACAAAATTCTATTAAATGGAAAAATATGTCCTCTAAACCTATTTCATCTTTTCGGTATCAAATGATCAAAGGCATCAAAAGGCAAAATTGAGTGTCTCAACAAAAGTATATAACATCTTTGAATGATTGGCTCATGATCTCGTGAAGGAAACACTACTTACTTATCAATCCAATTCGGAAGAGTAAAATTTCACTAATCTGTGTGGAGTGAAACCGGTCCACTAATCGTTGGTTTATTAATGATGTCTGTAATAAACACGGATCAAAGGAAACACAAAGCTTGCACAAAGTTCAATCCTTCAAAGTAAACCATAGAGCAGTTTTTCAAAGGAGGTTGAGTAATTCAGTAAAGGTACATATAACTATCTAGACTAAAGGACTGAGATATGTGTCATGCAGGCTGATGAAGTGCACCCCTGCGAAATGCATTTAGCCAATTGACGATGTCCATAATTATTGTGAGTAACTTATAATATTGCGTATTGTATTGTTGTATTGTTAAACATTGTATATAACATGTTAATACTAGAATTTGTCTTCCAAGTGTAAGTAATATATTGGTTCAATTTGTAGTTGATTTGTATGATTTTGTCTGCTTGAATTTGAGTTTGTCTAATCGAATTTTTCTTTCCTGCTTAATTGCCTGTTTCATTGCTAGTTAGATTGAACGCTTGCCTGTCTGAATGGTTATTGCGAGAAAGACTGGTCGTAGGAAGAATGCCGATCGTCAAGGAAGTTCATCTGCGCATGCACGCCTGGTAAAGTTGCATTACCAAATAATTCAGTGATTCCAGAATATTGCTACGCTACGTAGGTATTTAAATCCCAAAACTCTCCCTGATGGGCTTTGCAGGAAGGTGGAAGAACTGAATGGATTTTGTAAACCAGCTATGCCAGATGATGACATCTACTTTGCGATGTGGAATGTGAAGTTTGAGTGGGCAAAATATACCACTAAGGTCATGTTAAATCACTATAGTGAACAACTTGGTAGTATTAGAACTGAAGTAGTCCTCACACAGACAATGCCACATTTAGACCTAGGTCCTATGCTATGCCATGGGTAGAAAACAAATTAAAATTACAATCGAAATCTCGACATTAATACGATTAGATCCTTTTACAATTTTGTGCGACCGATAGATCCAACTCAGAATCTCGCACACGCCACGCCTCTGGTCATGATACCAACTGGGGCACCCAAATCACAAATGAAACAAGGTCTCAGATCACCTACTGAAACATCGTCGCCAGTCACAAAACGAGTAGACAATAAGACTTCTCCATTGCTACCATTAGATTCTGGCCCTAGAGATCTGCTATTTGAAGCATCATTAACGCCACTACATGATTCTCTACTAGGCAATCTAAATGACCCAAACGAATATCTGCCCTTGCCACGGAGGGAAAGGGTTAATGGTAGCAAATCTGGTCCATGGACCGACGCGTCTCAGAAATCCCCTCAGAGCAGTCAACCATCAGGTCTCAAGTCCCCATACCCAACAGGGAAACTGTCTCAGCTCAGATTCTCCAGGTCCAAGTAATGTACTGGAGGTGCGTCCTATTAAATTTGCAAATAGGCCCGAACAACCAACTAGGTTGAAGAGAAACATATTTTGGAAATTTCATCATGAAATCGAAAATAAAATTTGCTGGCGGGTGCCTGTTCTCACGAACAAAGTACTCATATTTGGAGCTTCGAACCTGAGTCGCATTAATCTTAAGCCCCACCCTGAAACACAAGTTGCCTTCTACACAGGAGATAAATTGTGTCATGCTAGAAAACTAGTTCAAACGTACACTGGATCATTTACACCAGAGAAAATCGTGATTAACAGTGGTATTAATGATATGAATGAACCCATCTCTAGTTAAGCAAAAAAGATTAATGCTGTTTTTCAGTGCGATCAAGTCCAAATTCCCAAAGACCGTGATTTATTTCACAAAGCTTAACTATTCAAGTCGGTTGACAGCTCAGAAGAGGTTGGCGATTCAGTCCTTCAATTCGATGACTGAATCATCAAGATCTGTGACTCTCATTCTGCCTGGCTTAAATTCCTAAATTTAAACTAGACAGGAGCCAAGGTACCATTCGCCCGGATACAGGACTGGGCAGTAATATTGTCAATCTAACTGGCGCCCCATTAGGTGAAGCAGTGCAATCACTGAGAGCAATCGCTGCTTAAATTTCTCAATACCAAAACCTAAACCCGGTTTGGATGCTCTTTTAGATAATGGCTGTATGGAAACATCTGAATTCAATCACCGTATTAAGCAGAGGGGGGGGGGAGATGACACATCCACGCCGGTCTCCTCCGTAAGTACCAACTTTGTGGGGAAACAACGTCATCAAAGATTGCGGGCCGACATCCGCATACAGAGGCAACTCTGACTATGTCTAACCTTCTACCAAGAAACCTTGCCTGACAATCTTCCAAGGAGCTTATCATAGCTACGTGGAATGTACGTGGTCTGACTGCAACATGAAAGAGGCAAAACTTAGGTGCACTATAAAATCGATATCACATGCATTCAAGAGACTAAAGTAGCTAAACACTCAGAGCAGCAACTTCAGATAGGCCATAAGCTAGTACTCATGGAGCAAGAACAGGCGACTTACCATGGATTAGGCTTTGTAATTGGACCAAGTGTCTTGGATGATGTCATAAGTTTTGGATACGTCAGTGATCGCATTGCATTTATCGACCTGGCTACACCAATGCGAAAGCGCACCACCACTAAGTTTCCCATAGTCAATGCATATGGGCCAACTACCGAAAGGGCCAACGAGAATCCAGCTATATTAAATTCCTTCTATGCAGAACTGAGCTCAGCCATTGCTATCCCAGCTAGATGGTAACTGTTCATGCGTGGCGATTCAACTCCAAGCTGGGTAAACTCGGCATTGCAGACAACAGTTCAGGACTTGGCTCATGCATGGGATCGTAGGGAGAGGGCATACGCAACAGCAACGGAGATGCACTGGTGGCATTTCTTAGTTCCAAAAGCTTATTTGCCACAAATATGGCTTTCAAACACCCATGCCACCACCGGACAACATGTACTGGACACATTGCTGATCACAAAGCCCCAAAAGGTGCTAAGGCTACAACAGCTGTCTTCAACCAAATACATTTCATACTATGCAAGACAGCAGCAGCAAAACCCCTGCTTCGGGATGCTCGTTCCTATGGAGGCACAGACTTTAATTCTGACCATAAGCCAGTCATTACACACCTCCATATGAACCAGCTCTACCTAATGTATAAATGCCATACCAGGCAAGAGGGTAGAGTCACCTACAACTTATCCAAGCTTATCAGCGACACTGACACTCAAATATCATACAAAAATGCCCTCGGGGAGCAGATAGCTAACATCGACGACAGCTCCGATCCAAACGACGCCCTAACCAAAATACTGATATCTATGGAATCATCAGCTACTAGCACCATAGGTGTTCTAAAAAAACAATAGAACTAGGTATACAGATGACCCTCTCATAGTAAAACGGTCAGCTGAACAGAAAGCGTTACATCTGTGCATCTATCAAAGTGGCCAAAGTGAAGATCACACCAAACTACGCCAGGAACACAATAACATTCTGCGCCACATTAGCAAACGCTTAAAAGATCTTGCTATCCAACAAGCAGATGCCCTAGCAGATGAAATCACTGCCATGGATGACTGCCACAAAATGTTTCTGGCAGCCCGAGCCCTGAGCATTTCTGACTACACACTACCACTACCTGTACACAACTCTGAAGGACACTTTATCGGGACTGAACAGGGCAAAGCTGAGTCAATTCGAGAATGGTTCAAGGAACAGTTCACTGACCACGATGATGAGCCCTTGCACCCATTCTCAGGAGACCCCAGGCCATTACTAACACCAATTAATACAGCAGAGGTTGAGAAGGCACTTAAAGCCCTGAAAGATGGACGTGCTAATGAATTCTCTAAAAACAGCGAAATTGTCATCAAACCTGCAGATAAAGGATCGGCGAGAGAATCCTACAGAGTCAGTGAATACATAGATTACCATCTACAGCCAATAACAAATAGACACCCCAGCCTCTTGAAAAACACTGATGACTTCTTATCCCAGGTCTCTGAGACGTGGATACCTCCAAATTCATTCTTCGGCATGCTTGACATAGATGCTATGTATACAAACACTGACATCCAGAAGGATATACATTCTATTCGTAAAGCATTCGTGAACTACCCAGATACCAACCAGACAGAGAAGTAATAGCTCTATTAGAGCTGAGTCTGAAAGCAATGGTTTTGAATTCGATGGCGGAATTTACCAACAAATTTGCGGCTTCGCAATGCGCAAGCGCTTTAGCCCATATTTTGCCATTATGTCCGTAGCAGAGTGGGAGGAGGAAGCGTTAGAAAAGTGTCTAAAACAGCCTCTCATTTATCGCTGGTACCTTTATGACGTTTTTCAAGATTTGACAACACACAAAGGCAGAGTTTGACGACTTTTTCGAAATTCTGAACAATCACGATCCGAGTATCAAATTAAAAGCATCCATTGACGAGATGTCTGTAGATTTCCTGGATGTAACTGTATATAAATGTCTAACATATGAACAACTCGCCACTTAGACTACAAAGTGTATTTCAAACCAATCGATTCGCATCAGCTACTACACAAAAAAGCTTTCCATCAACCGCATACTTTTAAAGGAATTGTAATATCGCAAATAATCCGTTTTCACAGGAATTCGAGTGATAGGAAAAACTTTGAAGAAGCGTTCTCTACCCTATTCAAAGCCCTCAAACCACGAGGTTACCCCTCGCGATTCTTGTGCAAAATCAAATCTGAAACATTGGCTTGGAAACCATTCCAGATAATGCCTCAAATCATCGGCCTACCAAAATTTCTCCGATTATAGGTGTAAGCAAATGCGGAAAGAAAAGGTGCAAGTTAGATGAATTTCTCCAGAACCAGAATACTTTCACGAGCTTTCAGAACAAAAGCAAATTCCAACTTCAGTCTAATCTAGATTGTGACTGAATATAGGGATCCAGTTCTAGATATTCTCCGTCCATGTATGGATAAGCTCCACACACGCACGCACGCACGCACGCACGCACGCACGCACGCAGGCAGGCAGGCAGGCAGGCAGGCAGGCAGGCAGGCAGGCAGGCAGGCAGGCAGGCAGGCAGGCAGGCAGGCAGGCAGGCACGCACGCACGCACGCACGCACGCACGCACGCACGCACGCACGCACGCACGCACGCACGCACATATATATATGTATATATATATATATACTTTGAAACGTGAATTCGCGGAATTCCTTTTTCAAGGTAATTATACAGGTAACCTGCTGACTATTTTAAAACTAATTTAACTGGGCACAATTAGTTTCAAAGTATTCAACACATTGTTTATTAACTATTATATGACGTCATATTATTGATCGATAAACTGTATTCCTCTAACCAAGCTATATTTCTCATCTTACTGAGTCGATTGATTGACACATGAAGTCGTTCCCTGCATTTCTTCAACAATTTTATTTGATGCTACGTTTCTTTTTCAATTGGTTTTCAAGTTTTTCCTTGTTTTATGCACTAATAGAAGATTACACAATGAATGACGCGATTTAGTCCGTCACACATGCTTAATAATCAGTCAAGTTGTACGAATTGTATGTCTTTGCTATTTAATAAACATTCTGTTGAATATTTTAAAACTAATTTAACTCGGAGTTGTTGCTCCACAAAAGATAAGAAAATGAACCCCTTTATTCTTTCGTTTTTTATGTCTCGGTCTGACGAAAGAAGCTATTCACTTGCATTTTAGCTCACCTAGGTATGCTTATACAATAGTGATTTGTCTGTCGTCTGACGTCTGTCGCCTGTCCTGTGTCAACAATTGAGGCACGTTTCGCCATTTGTTAATAGATTAAAACAGATAGATTTGGCAGATATGTTCCTTTTGGCAATATCTATTTGGGCTATGAAGATAAAGAGGGCACGCCCACAAATAGCAGCGTTATGGCCCTTGCTTTATTTTCAAAGTATTGAAGCCTCTGGGGAAAATACGTGGCGCGTTTCGTCATGTATCAATTGATTAAAACCAAATTAGGCAGACCTGCTCCTTTAGGCAATATCTACTTGGGCTATAAGGATGAAGTTGACACACCCTTAAACAAGGGCCATAACTCTGGTTCATTAATGCGTTTTAAGTATTGAAGCCTGTGGGGAAAATACATTTGTGGCACGTTTCGTCATTGATCTATGGATTCGGCAGGTATGTTCATTTAGGCAATATCTATTTGGGCTAGGAATGTGAAGTGGCCACGCCCACAAATAGCAGAGTTATGCCCCTTGCTATATTTTCAAAGTATGGAAGCCTATAGGGAAAATACGTTTGTTGCACTGTTCGTCATTTATTGATGGATTACAACTACATTTATTAGATATGTTCCTATAGATAACATCCATTGGAGCTATGAATATGAAGTGGCCACGCCCTTAAATAAGGGCAATAACTCAGGTTTATTGAGGTTTTTTAAAGTATTGAGCCATATGGGGAAAATACATGTCTTCATCAATTGTTGATAGATTAAAACCAAATTTAGCAGATACGTTACCTTCAGTCAAATATCTACTTGGACTATGTATATAAAGAGTATGCATCTTTAAACAAGGGCCATAACTCAGGTTCATTGATGTGTTTAAAGTATTGAGCCATATGGGAAAAATACATGTTTTCGCCAATTGTTGATAGATTAAAATCAAATTTAGCAGATATGTTGCTTCAGTAAAATATCTATTTGAACTATGGATATTTGAGAGTATGCGTTTTTAAACAAAGGCCATAACGCATGTTCATTTAGGCTTAAAATATTTAACCCTATGGTAAAAATATATTTCTTTCGTCAATTGTTGTTGGATTAAAATCAAATTTAGTAGAGATGTTTCTTCGGTCAAATATATATTATGACTATGAATATAAAGAGGTGGCACCTTTAAATAAGGGCCATACCTCTGGTTCATTAAGACTTGAAACTATTGAACACTTTGGTTAAAATACATTTGTTTTGTCAATTGTTCATGGAGTAAAAACAAATTTAGCAGATACAGTTATGTTCCTTCAGGCAATATCCATTCGCCCTATGAAAATAATGTAGTATCGACTTGAAATCAGGACCATAACTCTGGTTAAGTATTAGAAGCCTATGGCGAAAATACATTATGCCACGTTTCGTCATTTATCGATGGATTTAAACCCAATTCAGCAGATATGTTCCTTTAGGCAATATCTGTTTGGGGTAGGAATATGAAGTGGCCAGCCTACATATAGCAGAGTTATGTCCCGTGCTATATTTTTTGAGCGCTATGAGGAAAATGTATATTTTCGCTAATTGTTAAAAGATATTTAGCAGATATGTTCCTTCAGTCAAATATCTATTTGAACTATGGATATAAAGACTCAGCATCTTTAAACAAGGACTATAACTCTGGTTGACCAAAGCATTTCTATACCCTGGCCAAAGAATTGGCAGGGTATTATGTGATGACGTTTATGGGCGGGTGAGCGGCCGGGCGTCAGAGTGGTTTCCGCATGATAACTCCGCTACCGAATATCAGATCGCTTTCAAACTTCATAGGATGATTGGACTAGGTCTGAGGAATAAACCTATCGAAATCGACGATGATCTTAAATTCAAGATGACCGCTGGCCACTGGCGGCCATCTTGAAAATTGGTTTCTGCACTATAACTCTGCTACCATTTATCGGATCGCTTTGAAACTTCATAGGATGATTGGACTAGGTCGGATGAAGAAACCTATGGAAATCAACGATGAACCGAAATCCGAGATGACCACCAGGCACCGAAAGCCATCTTGAAAATTAGTTTCCGTGCGATAACTCTGCTTCCGTTTATCGGATCGCTTTGAAACTTCATAGGATGATTGGACTAGGTCTGCGGAAGAAACCTATCGAAATCGGTGATGATATCAAATTGGTGTCTGGATGATAATTCTGTTACCATTTATCGGATCGCTTTGAAAGTTCATAGGATGGTTAGATTAGGTCTGAGGAAGAAGCCTATCAAAATCGCCAATGATCCGAAATCTAAGATCGTCGCTATCCACCCGCGGCTGGCTTGTTAAAGCATTAAAAAATATTTAACACTATGGTGAAAATGCATATTTTCGCTAATTGTTAAAACGAAATTTAGCAGATATGTTCCTTCAGTCAAATATCCATTTGAGCTATGGATATAAAGAGTCTGCACCTTTAAACACAGGCCATAACTCTGATTCATTAAGTCTTAAAATATTGTTAATGGATTAAAACGAAACTTAGCAGATATGTTTTATCAGTTAAATATGTATTTGCCCTAAGAATATGCCGAATAAGGGCGATAACTTTGGTTCTTTAAGGCGTTTTAAGTAGTGACCACTATGGGGAATGTTATCTGTGTCATGTTTCATAAATTGTTAATGGATTAAAAAAGATTTGTCAGAAATGTTCGTTTCCTATACTTGAATCATGTGACAATAATGCCAAGGATGGCTTCCCCATTGATTAATGGTACGCTTCCTGTTCGTCAATCATGTCAATGGCCTTGCATTTCCCCATCCAAATATTTTACTGTGACCTCGCCATTGCCCCTTTGGTAAATGTCAGTGGTGTGACACTTGAACTATTTATTAATAGTATCAGGGATCGCTGTCCCATTGATAAATGGTACATTTCCCATTGGTGAATATGGTCAATATAAATGGCATCTATGTGTACACTGTAACTATTTGTTAATAGTGTCAGGGATGGCTGGCCCATTGATCAATGCTACTTTTCCTGTTGGTAAATAATGACAAGGATTCCAATCTTCTTGCATTTCCATATCCAGATTCTTTGCTTTGACCATTGACCCATTAGTAAATGGCATCTGTTAACACACTTGAACAATTTGGCAGTAGTATCAGGGATGGCTGGCCCATTGATCAGTTGTACTTTTCCGTTGGTCAATATTCTTGCATTTCCTCTTTTTTGCATGTGATCATTGTCCCATTTGTGAATGGCAGTTGTTATGTGTGCCGCATGAGTGATGACGCCATAATCATTACGCCACAACTGATTCGATATAGTCCATCTTTAACGCTTAATGGGCTGACACCTTGTACGAATTGTATGTCTTTACTATTTAATAAACATTCTGTCGAATATTTTGAAACTATTTTGACTGGGCGCAGTTACTGCCATAGGCCGCAACATCACCCAGTCAAATTAGTTTCAAAATATTCGACAGCTTACCTGTACAATTTTCTGGAAATTGATAGTCAGGGAGTTCATCGATCGATTGATCCCAACACGGGCGTGCTGTGGGTGGAGCTTAGATTGAGATGGGCGGGGCATAGCTAAAAGTGGAAAGGTCCAATCGGGTCAGTTCCCGTAGGAAATACCTCTCCTGTGTGGTCACATGGCTGAGCCTCTCCTGTGTGGTCACATGACTGAGCTCATATCAGAGAAGTGGCTCTAATAATGCGTTTGATTTGTTGATTATAAAGTGGATACATCTCATCTGTCACTCAATTACATGACAGTTGCGTCACGTGTGATGTGAGACTCCTACTTGGCATTCTCCGTCATGAAACTGGAATAGTCTGTCATGTGTACGAATTGTATGTCTTTGATGGACTTATTATTTTCAATTCACATTATGTTGACTATTTTGAAACAAATTTTACTGGATGCTGTTGCTGCCATACGCAGCAACAGCACCCTGCCAAATTAGTTTCAAAATATTCAACAGCCTACCTGTATAGTTACCTTGAAAGTGGGATTCTAAGAGTTTGGGTTTAAAAGTATATAAATCGATCCCAGCACGCAAGGGCGCAGCTTAGCTAGAAATGGGCGTAGCCTAGCTGGAAATGGGCCTAGCTTAGCCAGAAATGGGCGTACCTTAGCTAGAAATGGGCGTAACTTAGCTAGAAATGGACGTAGCTTAGCTAGAAATGGGTGTAGCTTAGCTAGAAATGGGCGTAGCTTAACTAGAAATGGGCGTAGCATAGGTAGAAATGGATCCCTCTATTGGGTATTTTGAGTCTGCTATGACCATTTGCTAAAATGTTGGACACTATGATGGGCCGTCCAATCATGTCTATCAAAGTATTTGTGGCATGGCTGGTTCAAAGTAATTAGCCGACGGTTGCGGTGATAAAGCCTGCCTTCTGACAAATAACAAAATCAGTGACTTAATTAGAAGGATTTATTCATAAGTATATTGGCAGTCAATAAGCAGTAGACAGCTATCAGAATTAGTCAGAGTATAGCAAAAGATATTGAGATGTTGTATTAGGAACGCGAGGTAACACGCAAGTAAATGTGTTAATGTTCTATGCAAAGTAATATACACGCAAAGTAGTGACAGATTAGAAAATACAACACAAATAGTAAATAAGTATGAATGACATTACATAACAGCGATTCATAATTGAAAAAAACCCAATGCAACATATTATGTGTATATCTTCATAATGTTTGGTTCATTTTCATGTCAGCTAATTCACGATCGCTTCCAATCTTCGTGATCTTATCAAACCCTAAAAGTAAAACAAAATATAAATATAAATAAATAAATAAATAAATAAATACATGAATGAATGAATGAATGAATGAATGAATGAATGAATGAATGAATGAATGAATGGGTGGGTGGATGGATGGATGAATGGACGAACGGGCAGACGAACAGACGAATGAACGAACGAATGAACGAATGAAAGAACGAATGAACGAACGAACGAATGAATGAATGAAGTCAAGCTGTGCACAGTCTTTCAGGGCATTCCTCATTATATAGTCTACGGCCGTGTTCTTACTGGAGACTTAATCAAGAATAACGCCTCTGTCTGGTGTATATACTGTCGGCTTAGTCTTGGAAGTAATGGTTTCGATGGTTAAAATATGCAACAAAATACTAATTAGATTGTAAATGAATAATCGAAATCAATATTTCGGGTTCAAAGTCATAACAAGGGAGACCAGGATTGACGGAACTAGATGCGATTTACGAACAATAACAGCGATTGGTTCCGTAGAAAAAATGGAATAATTGATTACACAGAGACTCAGGAACTCGGTCCATTTCATATTACTAGTATTAGCCCTTTAATGACTAAATTTTGCCAAAAAATTTAACTATTTGCTTATTCACTGCCCATATGCAGGCTACGTGAAGACCAAATTTAGACAATTTTCCAGCGGTAAATTTTCAAAAATAGTCTGCATTTGGCCTGCAAATAGACATTCTGCAGAGGTAGGGTTTGGCCGACTTCGTCATGAAAGGCCGTTAACCGAGTCGAAAGTGATAATTTTCGATGAGTTTGAGATTTTATTTATCAGATAAACTGATTATTTGACACATTTTCTAATAAAGTCGATCCTCCCTGTAACCTGTTTGATCGCGCCGTTTTGCCCTGTTAATTTTCGTAGCTATGCCACATCACCAGCAAAGAGTTTTGAACAACACGACGCAAAATATAATGACAAACAAAGCATCGTTATTTCGGACTTGAATTGACTTTTAATCCAGTTTTAACATTTCTGCATCTATCATGAAAATTTACAAACGTGTATTTCATATACTAACTAGATGTAATATGTATTACACAATTTAAATCAATACCATAATGTAGCCCGTCTTGTTTGCATTTTTGCCATCGTCCTTGCTAGGAAATATTTGAGGCGTTATGGGGCGTGGTGTTATTACACGTTATCTACCCAATGTAAACACAACTTATGCGTTATCTAACCAATGAAAACAACTACTTACGCATTATCTAACCAATGAAAATCATTCGTTGAATAACAACATGGAATGGACTGAAAACCGTATTTATATGTGGACTCTTCTGGGAATGTTAGCAACCTGGTACAGATGAGCGTGTCTGTGGATTTGCAAACTCTCAAATGTACCGACCAGCTATATTAAAGAACCAAAGTATTTTGACGACACACACTTCTACGCGTGCTGGAATCGATGTATATACTATGAATCCTGAATTCCCAACATCCCAAATTCAGGGTAGCTATACATGTATGCTGTGGAATGTGTTGAAATGGTGTCTTCGCTCTCTTCGTCCTGAGATGGGCGATGCATACATGTTTTGACCAACTAAAGTAATAATCGTTTGTATGTAATACATGTACAATAATAATAGTTATGTTGAATATTTTGTAAGATATTTGACTGGGCGTATTGCTTCCATACGTTGCAACAGCACCCAGTCAAATTATTTTCAGCACTTTCCACAGCTTACCTTTGGTGGAACAAAGCTTGACTCAGTTTAAGCAGTCATGAACAAAATACATACACGTTTTCCGTTCATCAACTCATGCTAAATCACCACTATTACTTTCCTCAGGTAGGAATTACAGTTTAATGCTACATACCATTCCCCCGTCCATCTCTATCTCCATAAATTTCCACTATCTTTCTTAACCACAGGACGGACATGTTTCGTTGTTATCTTCGCAACACGTTTCCTCCGTGCGTTCCTCCGGGGTTTCATTATCGTCACGTTTGCAGTGACGACGTGCCTCTCTTTTGAGGTATGCATTAGCTGCTGGCTTAGCTGCCTTCACGTCCTCCGCCTCAGCACCATCTAGAACAGACACTGCCGCCACAAGCAGACACACTAACAGCAAAATGGTTACCTTCTGCATGCTGAGTCTGAATCTAAAAATTAACATTGAGTGATGGGAGTAATCATCGAGTGTACCAAAATGGGTATGTTATGATTGCACCTACGTAGCAGACAGCTAGTATTTGCACGATGAGCTATGCACAGGTGGGGTTTGCGTCTCTATGTACGATCGGAATGTTGATGATACCTGATTGTGTATTTGTGTACGATTGGAAGGCGGCGTATCTGGCTGTGTGATGTTGTATGGAGTTAGCTGGCTTGGGGTCCGTGGCACGTGAACTTATGCCACGGGAACAGCCCGGCGTCCATATGTATATTGTATGTCCGCACACGCTTTCATGCGGGAAGCGTCAGTGGGTTATAGAAATACAAGGTTATTCAAATAGGGTGATTGGTCGATTTGGATGGAGGTCTTCAATGTTACTCTATTTCTAGAGCGATCGTTAAAAACATTTTTGGGGAAACACTGAGCCAAATAATTTGAAACTCAAAAAACATAATATAGGGCATTGTCTGAATCAAGTGCGTTAAAGAGAATCTGATTGGTCTATTTGTCCGGCGGACATCTTGTTGACAAAATCTCTTCATGAAAACAAGTTCGGCAGAAACGCTGAATGGTTGAGACCAAAACTTGGAAAGCTTTAATGAGAACTGAGGGAGATTGAGAGATGTTCGCTAGAATGTGTTACATATCAAAATGTCCCCGATCGACCAATGGAAATTGAACATTTGTTGTTTGTTTCTTGCTTTATACGAAATATCAAGAAGTGTGGCACCTAAGAGCTACAGTTCAAATATGAAGTTGATTCAAGGTTAAACACGAAAATCATGGTCCATAAAATCTGTCTAAAATATGGAGGCCAATTGTGTAACATAGTACTGTGGGCATAAGCCACAAGCTATATAAGAACTAGGCCAGTCTGACTGAGTTTATGGAGAAAGTAAGGCAAGGATAAATTGAAATCCTCTTTTTTACAGTTTCAGTTTCAGTTTATTCGGTTCACTTCTCTTGAAGTATACGAATACAGGTACATGAATGATACTTTAGTGGTCTCTTTATGTTCTATATTCAATGTGATTATCGCAAACCACTTATGTAATACTACAGAATCCTAAAATGTGAATATATTGTTACACTGAGTAGGGAATGTAGAGCTCAACACATCAATTCGTACGCGGTTTGTTTTTGTGTAAGACGGTGGCACGCGAAGCCATGGCGCGGAAGTCAAGCGCCACCAATGGGCACGGGCCAACACGCAACCCTGTAGATCACCAACTTTCAAGTTTATTCAGTAACCTCTTCACAATTGCACAAACCATATATACACGGAATAGACGTACAATGTACTTGTATTTATGGCCGTTATCCCTCATCAACACATCGATTATATATATGCATGCCAAATGAAATTGTCGTATTGCTTATGAGGGCTGCTCTCTCTCACTCACCCTCTCTCTCTCTCTCTCTCTCTCTCTCTCTCTCACTCCCTCCCTCCCTCCCCACTCTCTCTCTCTTTCTTTCTCTCTCTCTCTCCCTCCCTCCCTCCCTCCCTCTCTCTCTCTCTCTCTCTCCCTCTCTCAATCGCCCTTTCTCTCCCCCTCCTTTCCTTCCTCACCTCTCTCTCTCTCTCTCTCTCTCTCTCTCTCTCTCTCTCTCTCTCCCTCCCTCGCTCCATCCCTCCCTACCTCCCTCCCTCCCTCCCCCTCTCTCTTTCTTTCTCTCTCTCTCTTTCTCTCTCTCTCTCTCCCTCCCTCCCTCCCTCCCTCCCTCTCTCTCTCTCTCTCTCTCGCCCTCCCTCCCTCCCTCCCACTCTCTCTCTCTCAATCGCCCTTTCTCTCTCCCTCCCTTCCTCCCTCACCCCTCTCTCTCTCTCTCTCTCTCTCTCTCTCATACATGAGTAGCATTTTAGCGCAGTGAGCCGGCGTTGATACACTAGGGATTAAAGGTAGGTCTATAATAAACACGCTCGTGTATCAATGACGCCTTACCGCGCTAAATTACTACTCATTGCAATTAGCCCTTGAATAGCATGCGTTTAAAAAAAATTAAAATTCTACTGCTCTTAAATTTACAAAAGAATAGCTTTATGTTGTCCTACAAATGCCCATTCTTCAAGACCATTACAGATGCCTGTGTTCCTGGTTAATGGTCAAGAATATTCTGTCCATTTGCCAGTCCTTCTAGTGGTAAATATTCAACAAAATAGTTATCGTTTGACTTGGAAAATAGGCATTCCTCCAGACCATTGCATAAGCTGACAGATCGGTATAACTGTAGGAATGGCACGTGCCGATCGCTTAGTTTGAAAAAAAAAAATTCTGGAGCGGACAAAAATAAAATAATATGGCTTAGGCCACTATTGCGAAGGAGTTAAGTACTAAATAGACCAGCAACTATCTCGCAATTATTATTATTATTATTATTATTATTATTATTATTATTATTGTAGCTCATACTCGCAATGTGTATCATGCTCCATAGGCATATGCCATGACGTGACCCTGGATTATAAAATTAAAAAGTTTGAAACTGTTTATATTACTACTAAGAATGCTGAATGTATTATAAGGTTATTATGATTGTAATGAATAACTTATTTATTTATTTATTTATAACTTAGTATATTAAAGTATTTGATTATCGTATATTAGATAGTATCTGCATTTTATTTCTGTAAAATAACTTATATTAGAAGTTAAATTAATTTTCCTTACTTTTTCCTAACGGTTGATCAACTTTGTCTCTAGGTTTTAAAGAATCTGGTTTGGCGACGGGTTCTGCTGGTAAATGAACGTTGTCAAGACATAATGAGAACTCCTATTTGTTGAATGCAAATTACAAGGCCAATAAAATTGGTCTATTGCTTATGCGGCCTGCGATTGGCTTATAGCGTAATTAGAATATGGGTTTAACTTTATTTCCATTATACTGGTGTTAATGTGGGCCTGCAATGGCTGTGACGAATGTGATTGGTTAACAGCGTAATCCAAAATTCGGGTCGAAATGTGATCTGTTTGCGGGAAACATCAACAACGGCTGTAGTTTGGTGGCAGTACGCTATCTAGGATGTCCTGTAACACTGATGATGATGATGATGATGATGATGATGATGACTTTGTAAGGAATAGGCAAGCACGTGTACAATCGAATGTCTCGTCTATTTAATACGTCTGTTGGCGAATATTCTGAAAATATTTGAATTGTCTCAGTTACCAACATATTTTCCGTAAAGCATCAGCCAACTTTCAAAGGGTGCAAATCGAGGGGCTGAACCCTGGGACTTATTAGTATAATATTAATTATTATTATTATTATTATTATTATTATTATTTGCCCTGTAGGTGGGGCTTAGAATACACCTTCCGTATCCTCTGCGTGCCGTCAGAGGCGACTAAAGGAGGTAAGGGTGAGGTAACCCTGACAGAAACCTCGAGTGGTGAAGACGGAGGTTCCAGGCCGCACGGCGCACTCTAATAAACCATGGATCCACGCACTTAACGCGTATGATCATGTCGGTAGTCACTTACAGGACTGGCGGTATGATCAGCGAACGAAAAGAAGAAGAAGATTATTATTATTATTATTATTATTATTATTATTATTATTATTATTATTAACAGTATTGATATTATTAATATTATTATTAATAATAATCAATATTATTATAATTAGGGCTGTAGGTATCAGGTAGCGCTATCATGTTTTGAGTCATTTCTGCACCTTAGGTTGAAACCGTTATCTTCTTGATACACACGATAGAGAGAGAGAGAGAGAGAGAGAGAGAGAGAGAGAGAGAGAGAGAGAGAGAGACCCGTGGTAGGACGTACATCGATTTCCATTACTATATTAATAAGCAGTCTGACGAATATTTTGAAAATATTTTGACTGGCTGCATTCCCCAACATTGTTCCACAAACCCCATATAGCAAGCAGTAAGCTTTCAAGGGTATAAATCTAGGACTGAGCGAGGACATTATTATTATTATTATTATTATTATTATTATTATTATTATTATTGTTATTATTATTATAGTATTAAATTATTATTATTAATTATTATTAATACTATTAATAATAATTAATATTATTAATATTATTAATATTAATAATAATAATAATAATAATAATAATACTACTAATAATAATTAATATTATTTAATATTATTATAATTAGGCGTGGCTGTCGCTTAGAATTTAGCGCTAACTCAGTTCAGCCATTTTGCAGGATCTCATAGCTTATTGAAAAGCTCGGGTTTCTTGATGGAAGAAGAGAAAGAGTGACTCGGGGTTGGGCATGCATGTATTGTCATTTATATATTCCGTATCTAGTAGTAATTGCAGTAGCCTACACGCCTGGTTGATCCTGTTATATCTCTATAGATATCCCGACACGCAGACCACTAATCAGTTCATTAACTCCACACAGTCAAACATTGGCAACCATTGGGGCGGCTGCTTTGATAGAAGTCGAGTTATGACGTCACCAATGATCAAATCATTCCCACGTCTCCTCACCGTTTCATGGCTCATTACCTCTACAAGTTTAACATTGGTGAGTGTAAAGGCAACTGCGCTGATTGGCGATATCCCTCTAATATTAATAACGAAGTGACTACTTCATCTGTGATCGGTTACATAATGCTTTTGATCAATAAATACGAATATCTCAATCCCAAATTGTCGGATCTTTCTGAAATGATAATTTAATCCGATTTTAGGCCAATCTGACGGAGATCGTCGAGTCGGGCTCATTGCGGAAATTAATTAGTTATGTTAACAATCCTGGAGCATTTGTCGATATTATATGTGTTTGTCAGTGTCAGGACTTGATATAGTCCGGGAGCCAATTTTCAAAAGGGGTCTAGAAGAATGGTTTCGTAGCACACCCAGTATTCAGAAGGTGTGTCTCTATATTATGCTAGACTGATGTCTTGGGTATATTCTGAGCCGTGTTGTACAAGAAAATTGTGGTATCACTAACCCGTGAGAAGCCCATTTACAATAGGTGTTGAATGTAGTTTTCAGACAATTTTCACAATGGTAAATTTTTCACAAACTTAAGCGCATGTTATATCAATACAATCTTAACCAAAATGGAAAGGAGTGATCGTATATCGCAGATTTATACATAATCAACCTCGTTTAAGACACCCGTATGTTGCTTTGTACATATTGGGGCACTTAGGTCTTCTTGTGACTAGCAATACCTTAGCTACAACAATGCCCATGTTTTCTACATTTTTCATAATTAAACTTTTAACTGACATGCAGTGCATGTCTACACAAGCTGGCAGGACATATTTATCACGTGAGCAAATGAGAGAATGTTACTCATCCGTGTCAGAGTCATCTTCGACAATTGTATGCTGAACATTGTCACACATTTCACCTCCCATACAAAGGCATGCTTCAGTGCAGAGTAGATTGTTAGCCTTGCATTGACAGCGATCTGTTCTTTTGCAGGCAGACTTTTGACATCTACATGATGTGAGTTCAATTAATCCAAATAGAGCAGGATCCTTTGACATTAGAACAGGCTTGAGTAGACCATCCACTATACTCCGGCCATGTCCATTTGGAGATGGAAGATTCTGAACAGCTTGCAATGAACGTCTCCAAACAAGAGCTTGACAATTGGCCCTTTCGGTGTGATGCTTTAGACTATTCGATGTAGGTGGAAGACTTTCATTTCTTTGTCTCTTTTGACAAAAGAGCCAATAACGGGTTTCATCAGCTGTCTTTCCCACATCCCTGGTGGTATACAACTCACAGACACATTTCTCACATAGAATTGCAGTATTCGGTGATAAGTCAACGTGTTCGCCGAGTTGGGCTAAGCTAAGCTGATGACATTCAGATGACTTTAAGAGATTGAATGATTTTCTCTTAGCGACTCCAAATAATGCACTAGTGCTATCACAACCTGTAAGAGAATGACACCCAGGCAAAGACAGACAGATAGCTGGGCCCAGTACTTGAGCAACTGTATGTATTGGTATGTATCGCAATTTGTCCTTTGTGTCCGTACGGAACCATAGTTCAGAACAGTGAAGCGAACGATACGTATATATACTAAGTACTGCCACGTCTGTATCAGGAGACTGTATAACAACACGCATGTGGTCTTTTGAAGCGTGTAGCGCGTGCAACATCATACGCGTATCTGCTTCCTCATGATCTGATCGAAGTTCTTCCAAATACGACGAATTGTTCACTGAAATGACAACAACATCCATTCCATCGTTAAAGCCACCAGCAAGAATGACGCAATTGTCGGCATATTTGGACCAGTATCACGCCACCGCTTGCTGAGAAATGCAACCAGGTTACTTTTGTTGCTTGGATTGCTGATGTACTTGGCCCATTGCTTTGGAACGGGAGTATTTTCTCCAGCAATCTTTACTTCCAATGCTGTTGATGACCCACGTTTTAGCCGCTCTTCCGCTTTGAGAGATTCCAGTCTATCATATCTGTCAAAAACTATATCTACTCTGTTGCAGTCTTCTTGATTCAGTGGAACTGTACAGATGTGCCAGTATTTATCAGCCAATTCTCCAAATGTAGACGTACCTCCAGTTTTAACCATTTGCACAATTGCCATGCCATCTACTACATAAGCTGTTGCGCCTGTCTTGTCAACAGGTGGAAGCCGTCCATCAACATTTACTTCCTTTTCTAGTTCACTTAACAAAACACTTTTCACATTCTTTCTTAGAGTCCCATCCGTATGTGACAATGATAGTGGAACAGCAGACAGTTCATACGTCATCACTAGTTTTAAATCTGGACCTTGCGGCAATGATTAATCGACCAAATAGTTCGCGGTCAGATCTCACATTGTGAATTTTTTCATCATTTGTTTTGAGTTTTTTCTTCTGTGCTAGGCTGGCAAATGTTTTAAGTTTTAAGTGTGGCAACGTGTCCCAAAAGCTCCTCGTGGTAGTGTTCAGCCGCTCCTGAACAAAATTGTCCATAATCTCCTTACCAATGTCACAGGCGGAAACAAGTCTCTTGGCGATTTCACTAGGCAATACCACGCCAGTTGCAATGTGTACAAGCGGAAGACACTCGCTGTCGTCGTTTTCCGCAATATTAAAGGGATTGATCATTATATCTGATGAGAACATCGAAAGTATCTTCTGCACATCGGTTTCATCCCCGTTCATTCGATTAGTCCCCATTTCCTTATGTACTCCAAACATGTGACTATCTTGTAACCCACACATTTGCTTTGTGACCGTTGTTATGGCTGCCCTCTCGTGGCTAGTTAAAAACCACCTCTCCAGAGCTCCTGGCTTTTGTGTTATTCCAATAATACCACCTCGCTTTTTGGAATCCAAATTAATCGATTGCTCTAAGGCCATATCTGTCCACACTTGATTGAATGGATGGTGTGAGCGACTTACGGAATGATTTCCATTCAAGAATTGTTCATGTACATGGGGATGTGTACTTGGAAGCATCTTCATGTCCGCAAGATATATTGGCAGCCATCTTGCATAATTGGTTCTGTCCATGCTGTAGAAATATGGCGCCATAGCAGCAGTAGCAGATAGGTGTGCCTGCCAATCTCCAGTTCTCTCAGCTCTTATGAATCCAAGCAGCAGCTCTACCATATGAATATATGAGTTCCAAAATGCGAACAGGTGTGATTTCGAGCTTGACTCAACTTTAAAGGATTTGAACAGCTGTTGCAATTTATTCACGTACATACACACCTCTTTGAAATCTTCTTGCAGTGCGTCTAAGTCGTCAATGCTGCTTCGGCACATCTTAATTTTCTCATCCAGACTCTCCAAATCTTTTGGAGTAATGTGGTCCTCATGTTGTCCATTTTGTTGAACCCATGTGGAAAAAGACTGCCATTGTAATCGCAGCAGCGCTTCCAGAACCAATTTGTGAGCCCTGACTCCTCGATTATATGACTTCCCTTTAAGTAGAGCAGCAGCCGTGCTGCTACCATATGTGATGGCCTCTATGAGATTCTATGATGGAGTTAGTATACATACATAAAATATAACCTTCACATTTCACCCTCGCCTTTGGTATATGCATGCAAAATGTATGTTGGATATATGTTAGGTCGATATCCGTCTAAATATCATATATGGTGAATCTAATACGATATTACTTTGAGTTATGACACGATCATGCTTATATCGTTGTGCACTGTGGATACAGCCAAAGCCTAGACCCCCTATGCAAAGAAATCAGGATACCTAATTAGTGCTACCACAATTTGTTTGTACAACAGGGCTTAAAATGTGTGGGACATGTCCCCCAAGCCACAGCAAGTGTCAGACCTTCCGAATACTGGGTGTGCTACGTCACGATTCTGACCTAGCTTTAGCTCCTGGACTATACATTCAACATAAACTTTTTACTAACTAGCATGTTTCTATTTTTGTTGTGGAAACATTTTAACTTAGTTATGAACTATACTTCTGTGGACATCCACTATTGATAATAAGTAAGAATTCGTCATATGTTGATCACGTGGAATAATCCTACAATACTATTCAGAGCTTTTTCATACTTACTTCTGACATTTTCTTCAGATAAGTCCTTCTGATTTTGATGCGGTATGCGATGTGACTACAGCTGTGATATCCTGGACATCTGAATTTAATGGTGGACTGACACAAACATTCCATGTGTCTTATTTTAATGATGGACATACTGTACATAGGACCCCCCCCCCCGCCCCAATGTATAAACAGGAACGATCGAAGTGAATTTATTACAAAATATGTGTAGGTGTTTAATGGACAACTCCCGTTATCTTATGCAACCGATTCAGATAAAACCCTTTGCCAAAAGATTTCTAAAAAAGTATTGTATTGGCATACAAATGGGCATCTCTCAAAATCACTATAATATCAATTCTGAGTAAGCTTTATCCTTAGATATAAAACTAATCGTTTGCATTGTACCGATTGTCTATCGTATCCATGTCAGCGACGATGTATTGCGATGTGAATCGTGTTACGGCAAAGTGTATCGCTACAGCGCCAGCTGTCATATGAAATGATTCTTAATGGTACACGATGTTGTCTGATTAACTATATCGTGGCTACAATGGCAATGGATGAATCCTGTTTTAGCTATGCCCTGCCCATTTTCTAGCTAATCTCCACCTACGCTATTCCAGTGTTGGTATCGAGCGATCATACACGCCCTGAATCTCAACCTCCAGTAAACTATACAGGTAAGCTGTTTACTATTTTGAAGTTAATTTAACTATGGCAGCAACAGCGCCCAGTCACATTGATTTCAAAATATTCAGCAGCATGTTTATTGAACAGTAAAACATACTAATTCGTACAGCAACACTTAGTCCGTCATCAATTAAGCGTTCGTGAAGAACTTAGCTACGCCATTCATGACATAATTGATTATGACGTCATCCTACACGTCGCATAGTTGATTATGACGTGATATAAGTCATGGATAAACTGGAATCCTCCAGTACACAGCATATGCACATTCGACTGTATGTGTATTGCTAACGAACTTTTTAATTTGGGGTGTTACTCATTATTTTCAGTTTCGACACGGGAATCTGTCGATAATATCAATGAAGTCGCTATAGCCGCTGGTATAGCCGTTCCCTTGGCGATTATTATTGCTATTGTGGCCGTTGTCGTCATCATAAGGTTACGAAGACAGAAGAAAAGCAAAGCTAATAAGCGTAAGTGTATTACTCTACTCACCGCTATCCTTTCCCAGCGTAATGGCGCCATATGGCGTCATGATAAGCTAGGCGGAGGGTAGGATGACGTCATAATCATTACGTCATAAATGATTCTATACCTCCTGTCTTTAACTCTTAATAACCCTATACGTTGTACAAGTTGTATGTCTCTTCTATTTAATAAACATGTTGTTGAATATTTTGAAACTAATTCGACTGAGCGCTGTTGCTGCCCGAGGAAGCAACGGCGCCCGGTCAAATTAGTTTCAAAATATTCAACAGCTTACCTGAATAGTTTTCTGGAAATTGATAGTCAAGGAGTTCAGAGATCGATCGATCCCAACACGATCCGGCTGAGGGCGGAGCTTAGCTGTAGAGGGGCGGGTCATATAAAAAGTGAAATGCCTATTGTATTGATACCATATGCCTCACATTAACCACGCATAGTATTTGTAGCTTTTTATCGAGCCATCAAAGAACTATGGTCAGACTATACTATTTAAATGCTGATGCATTTTCCAGGTATACGAATGGTGCCTCGATACACTTTTCAACCAATCAGAAACAACATAGGCTGCCAGCCTCGCTATTTATGCTCAACGAATGAACCCGACGTTAGCTATGCACCGCCCATCGTTAGCTAACCTATGCCCATACGTTGCGCGTATTCGGATCGATTTATATACTTTGAATCCAGAATTACCAGAATGTCAATTTCATGATAACTATTCAGCTAACATGCTGACTATTTTAAAACTAATTTTACTGGCAGCTGTTACTCCCATTTGCTGTCTGTGACAACAATACTGTCCGGTTAAATTAGTTTCAAAATATTCAACAGAATGTTCATCAAATGGTAAAGACATACAATTCATGCAACTGGCGAACTATTCCAGGTGAATTGTTTATCAATTATGGGGCTGACCTCAAACTATATGTGAAGCAATTGATCATGACGTCACTCCTTGATTGACAAATGATCCATCAATTATATACGCACAATCTATGGTTTGACAGCATCAAAGCAACCATGCAGGTAAGCTCTAACCTAAGCGGCAACAGCTTTCAGTCAAATTATCTTCGGAATATTCAAATTGAGTGCAATTACATCATAACGAATATGTTGTATCTGCCCATATATGATATCACAAATTATCCCAAAAGAAGGCAAAATGGCAGCACCCACCGGCTGAAACTAGGTTGATGTTCAGATTTACATTTTTATTGACACAGATAAATAGTTGTGTCTGATAATGATTGCAGGCGGATTAATGTGACATAAACTATCACTAGATCATCACTTTGGATGTGGGATTAGTGTCTCTTTAATTAAACGTTCTCTTAAGTTTACCATGCGCCACACACATGTTTTCATTTCTTTATTGTAAGCAAGTTTGAAATAATGAATTCTCTAACAAACAATGTTGATTGCTTAAGGAATCTTAATGGTACATACATACCGCCGAGACGCATAATCGGATGTTCGCTTCACTACTACGCGTTGCATATTTGAGGCATGAGGCAGTGGTATGAGTCAAGGGTGGTGCTGTGCAATGCACAACCTCTCTTATTCGCAAGAACAGTCACATGACATTGTTAATCCAATTAATAGGCAGCAACAGCTCCGACTAAAATAAGTTTTAAAATATTCAACAGCGTACCTATATCTGTCCACTTACCTTAAAATTCAGTTTCTGGGAATTTAAATACGTGCGCGCGAAACTTGGCTAGTAATTGGCGAAAATAGCTAGAAATATCTCCTTACATTGCATGTGGTTATTTTCGCAGGGGAGAGTTCTGAAATGAATGTTGGTAGTTCCAACACGTAAGTATTAAAACGTAGATGTATATCAGTTATATAATTACGTATTGGGTAGTGATTTTGAGGTGTGAAGGTTTTTGGTGTGGTTAGGTGTGTTTGGTTTGTTGGGGTGGGGAGGGGCGGGGGATGGAGTGGGGTGGGTTGGGTTTCGGGTGCGGGTGCATGCAGGGCACACCGTGTTCTCGCTCTGACGTGTTGTAAGTATACATTTCAGCCAAGATTTATGCATACTGATCATTATAATTAAGGTGTTTGAAATGATGTGTATAAACCTAAGAAATAACTTTTTTCCAAAGCAAAATAACGATTAAATAAATAAACACATATTTTGATTTTATTGAACAAATCTAGCCATTATAGGGTTAACATTAATGTCATATGGCGTTCCTCAAACAAAATCACACATCTCAGGCAGTAAGATAAACAAACACAAATTTAAATTTTTGAATTTTTTCAATTATTAAAGATTCTGAGCCAGTGGGTTGAGAATATTTAGTACTACTAATGCTACTATCACTGCTAGTTTATTATAATGTTTTCGTGATGCCATTGTATCTCAGTTTGAATGGCAACACTGGCTCCATAGACATACCTCTAGATACAGGAGCCTATGCTGACATTACTGGCCTCTGTAACATCACAGTCAATATTACCAATCAACAGAATAACATCGTAGTTGGTGAGTTACATTCAAAATGAGCCATATGTTGATGGCTATTGATGTTGTTGTTGTTGTTGTTGTTGATGTTGTTGTTGTTGTTGTTGTTTGTGGGGATGATGGTGCTGCTGCTGCTGCTGATGCTGGTGCTACCGGTATTATTGCTGATATTGTCATTTTTGATTAAGAAACAGCTAACATATAGCTATTTGAGTATGACATTGGATACTCGAGAGCGAGACCTGATCACTCAATTCCCGCTGGATTTCTTTTCTGCTTCAAGTTGATGAGTACTTATTTTAAGCATAACTATTCTTAAAGAATCTTTCGCTTTCATGTACTTGTATACTTCTACCTGCCATACCTGTTTAGTATTCCGATTTCACATGGCTTGATCGGTGCATAGTGCAATAGGGTCAATCTATTACTATTTTCTAACATATAGGCCCGATCTACGCCGAAGTAAACACACCAAAGAGAACTGGTTGAAATCCTAGTCAGGATTCAGGTATGTTAATGTGTTGGTATATTTCTACCATCGACTTTATATGAACACACCGATGCATCAGTTTAATTTTAACATTATTTAACTCGTGTAAATGTGACAGTGAAGATTTTAGCTGCGGACAGCAGCTGAACAAATTGTCATATCTCTTAGCTAGTTAGTCAGCTATATAACTAGTTAGTCAGTCACACGCTCTTTCTGGGATGCATCTTAAAGGGATGCTAATCATATATCAAATTGTTTATTGGATCAATAGATTATAGGTTATAAATTCCATATTTTTTATATCCTGTCATGTTCCCTTATCTGTATATACACAAATACCTGCTTTGTAATATCGCGTAAAATTGAACAGTGATAGCAACCATTTTGTCTCTTCCAGCGATGATGTGTGATGGCATGTAAGTGCCAATGCATTACATACTTTATTATGTAATGATCATCTTGTTGAATATTTTGAGCATATTTTAAATGGAAAAAATCTCAGTTAAAATAGTTTCAAAATATTCAACCGCTTACCTGACTGAGTGCTTCTATTCTACGTTGCCAAACTATAGACGACACCGCTATGATGGAGCGCGTTTAACAAGGCAGATATTCTAGGTGTTTTCTGATTGGTTGAAAAGTAAATCATGACAGCAATCATAGGCTGTAGAAATGTAGCAACATTGAGTAAATAAATCCTGATTATCTTTCGTTGCCCGCATGATAAAAAGCTAAAATGTTATGGAAAGATTATGGGTGGCAAATTCTATTACATGAATGATTAATATAGGATAAGGCTAGTTGACCTTTAAAAACTACTTAGCAAATCTGGCTGAAATCGTAACACCTCGAAGGTACTTGCTCTGCAAGGCCGATTCCCAGACTATATCCATGATCCGGAAACTGTTTCTGCCATATGCACTAGCAGCGTCCACTGAACTCCGTGTAACCGGTTTATGACATTTCTGGCAACAACAGATCTTTTTCGTGGTATTGTGAAATGTCAATTTGAAGACTAAGAAGAGGAACTGTCTTCATTTACCACTGGAATGACTGGCTTGATAAGCCATCCATTGCAGTTGTAAAATCTCATATCGATAAACAAATACGTCGATTTTCTTGAGCAAATTTAGGCATTAAATGGTTAAGAATATTCAGCCTATCCTTGCCTGAGACAGTCTATCATGTACTTAGTCATTTAAATGTTAGTGATATTCAGCCTGTCCTTGCCTGAGACAGAATATCATGTACTTAGTCATTTAACCTAAACGTATTAACATACATGCATTATTTCAGGTCCGTTGTATGCAGACGTTGACAAAAGCAAGAAAAGTAGGAAACTGTCTGATCCAGGTATGCATTGTAGTAGAGTATGTGTCTGCCACTCTGTGCCCAGGTATGCATTGTATTAGAGCATATGTGTGTGTGTCAATGTGTGACCATGTATGCATTGTAGTAGAGCATGTGTGTGTCAATCTATGTCCAGGCATGCATTGTAGTAGAGTATGTGTTTGTCAATGTGTGTCCAGGTATGTATTGTACTAGAGTATGTGTGGTTCACTGTGTGTCCAGGTATGTATTGTAGTAGGGTATGTGTGTTTCACTGTGTGTCCAAGTATGCATTGTAGTAGAGTATGTGTGTGTCAATGCCTGTCCAGGCATGCATTGTAGTAGAGTAAGTGTGTTTCACTGTGTGTCCAGGTATGTATTGTAGTAGAGCATTGTGTTTCACTGTGTGTCCAGGTATGTATTGAAGTAGAGTATGTGTGTTTCAATGTGTGTCCAGGTATGCGTTGTAGTAGAGTATGTGTGTTTCAATGCGTGTCCAGGTATGTAGTGTAGTAGAGTATGTGTGTTTCAATGTGTGACCAGGTATGTATTGTAGTAGAGTATGTGTGTGTCAATGTGTGTCCAGGTATGCATCGTAGTAGAGTATGTGTATTTCAATGTGTGCCCAGGTATGCATTGTAGTAGAGCATTGTGTGTCAATGCGTGTCCATGTAGGTATTGTATTAGACTAATAGTCCGACACGTTGTACGAATTGTATGTCTGTACCATTCAATAAACATACTGGTGAATATTTTGAAACTAATTTGACTGGACGCTGTTGTTGCCATAGTCAAACTGCACACAGTCAAATTTGTTTCAAAATATTTAGCAGCGTATCTGTATAGTATTCTGGAAATTGATAGTCAGGCAGTTCAGAGATCAATCGATCCCATCACGGACGAGTGTGAGTGGAGCTTAGATAGAGATGGGTGGGGCATAGCTAAAACTGTAATGGTCGTTGGTTGCCCCTATGAGTATTTGTGGATCTGTCTTTAATCCATTGTAAACCTGATAATACATATTAAGATTAACATATGCCTTCTGTGTCAAAGCTATCGATACTGGTATCAGATACAGATAGTAATCGACATAATATAAGACTAAAACACCGCATGAAACCATGAATCAGAGGTAGTACCTTGTAAGACAGTCTTAGTTTATTTTGAGGAGCTTTAGCACATAAATGTTCTCATTCAGATTAGCTGATGAAACGCAACATTTATTATGTGGACGCGGACGCTCGCCACATTAAACTAAGTTACTCTTAAAATATACTTCCTTGGAATCCTGGTTTTGGACAATACAGACTAACACCGCTAGTTTAGTTTTCAGTTATACAACGCGCGTAGTGATCACCCGATAGGATGGTGTTTGTGACACTTATTATATGAACACCACAAGGAATGAATGTTACTCATCATCCATTTAATTTTAATATATATAAATTGGTTCTGTTAGCTCCATTGCTACTTGTATCTGGCAATCATGATATATGCATTTTTATATTTGGGAGAGAACGGGTGCACTTATCAACGCTCTCTTGAAATGACGTGGGTGTCGTGTTTTATCACGATTTTCACAGACAATTTATAGAAATTTACTGATATTCTTTATATTTTTCTATGCGGGCATTTTTAGTTTAGGTCCATTATATGCCGAGGTGAACAAAATAAAAAAAGGCATGACTGAAAACATTCCAGGTAAACGGAGTATTAAAGTGTATATGTCAACATAAGTTTGATAACCATTTACAAGATATCGCTGAAATAAAATCAAGAGGCATATCACACGCATACGCAGTGAGCTCAACCATGAAGAAATAAGAGAGACATCCTAATTTGAAAACATGCAAAGCGGGAATTCTGATTTCGGATTTGTCAATTTCGGCACTCGTCGAGAGAGGCCTATATATACGCCACTATAGTCACCACTAACATTACTATGCATGGTACTCTATTGAAAACAACGCAGATACTGAAAGCGGTGGCGCTGGCATTAGCTCTAGTATAAGCAGTATTTGAGTTTGGTTATAGAAAACATTTCCTACTGAATGCGATCGTATGCGAATATTTTTTTATTAAATAAACTGATTTACCACAAATTGCTTTGCGGAAAAGTGTGTGATAAATCCGGTAAATTTAGCCAGTTTTCATTCAAATTATCGTATAAGGGAGATAAATGTTGTCTTATAATTCACCGATTGGGTCAATAAATTAGCGTAATTACGTCCCATACACGTGATTGATAGTTTGTTGGAAATCGATCATCATGTTGGTGGGAGAATGTCAGATACTCAAAAAAGCTGTTGTCGTCTTTAGCTGAGAACCTATCAGGTGAATTGTTGTTATTTTCTGTAATAATGACGTGTATGTGATCTATTTATGCGAAGTTACATGTGTCATGTCATCCACACGTTAAACACTGTTACCTCAAGTTACGTGTTAGCACCTACATAAACGTATATTTCTATTTACATCATATGCTAAATGTTGTTTTTAGAGGATACACTTGAAATTATTAACACGAATTATGCTCAAAGACGTTGAACGCAGATGGGAACAAAAACAAGAAACCCATGACCAAAGATTGTCCAGCCTCTTCGTACAGCGTTGGGTCATTATTTGGGATCACTGGCTTGGTTGTTGCCTCATTCATGCCACTGATAAATGTTATAGGATATTATTCTCTTGCTCTGCAAATGGAGACTCCGTAAGACCATGCAGTGCCATTTTAAACTGGTGTTACGTGTACTATGGAACTGTTAAGAATGTAATATGTTCACTCACTAAGTCTGAAAGAGCAATCATATTCGTTCAGGTCCATTTTATGCTGATGTGGACAAAAGCAAGAAAAACAAGAAACTAGTTGTCCCAGGTAAACAGAATGTAATATTAGATTTTGTGTCAACCTGTAATTATGTTCTTGATAATTTGTTGTATCAATGTGACTGAATCATCTTAATCTTGTGTTATGTTAATGTGAATTTATACTCTAGCTAAAAATGGTTGGGTAAATGAAAATTTATATAATTGATAATTTGCTGGGCCAATGCATATTTATTTTTTATTAGATAATTTACCATTCCAGTTTATCCATCCATCATATTACGTCATAATCAACTACGTGGCGTGTATGATGGCCTCATAATCATGATGCCATCATCGATTCGAAATAGTCAGTATGTAACGCTTAAGAGTCCCGCACATTGCACGAATTGTATCTCTTTGCTATTTAATAAACATTTTGTTGACTATTTTGAAATCAATTTGACTGGGCGCTGTTGCTGCCACAACAGCGTACCTGATAGTAAGGGAGTTCAGAGATCAATCGATCCCAACACGAGTGTGGTGTGTGAGGTGTAGGTAGAGATCGGTGGCGCATGGCTAAAACTGGAAAAGGACATTTGGCAATATCGAGGAGTATTTGCAATATTGCTAAGTTGCATGGCCAATGTGAATTTGCAATATTGATCAATTCTTTTCTCAAAATAAATCAATGTTCCTGATTATGTTTTGGGTCACTGCTTATTGATTCATCAAATCTAAACCGGTAACAACATGCCTTTCTCATGGTATTGTGAAGATTCAAATTGAAGGCCAAGAAGATGTTTTGTTTTTTTAATTTACCGCTGGAATCACTCGCTCGAACCATCCATTGCAGTTGTACATTTTCAAAATGGTCTTTTCTGGGCCTGAAACTTGCTATTCGATAAGCAAATATTTAGATTTTCTTGACCAACCTTAGTCATGAAATGATTAAGAATGTTCAGCCTACCCTTGCCCGGGACATACCCTCACGTGGCTAGCCATTTGGTCTAAACATATTAACATAGATTCATTATTTCAGGTCCGTTGTATGCGGACGTGGACAAAAGCAAGAAAAGCAAGAAACAGACTGGTCCAGGTATGTAGAGTATGTGTGTATGTGTTTGTGTGTGTGTCTGTGTCTGTATATGTGCGTGCGTGCGTGCGTGCGTGCGTGCGTGCGTGCGTGCGTGCGTGCGTGCGTGCGTGCGTGCGTGCGTGCGTGCGTGCGTGCGTGCGTGCGTGCGTGCCCGTGGTGGTGGTGGTGCTGTATGTGTGTATGTGTGTGCGTGTGTGCGTGCGTGCGGGGGTGGGGGGGGGGGGGTGGTGGCGTGCGAGCGTGTGGTGGTGGTGGTGGTGGTGGGTGTGTGTGTGTGTATGTGTGTGTGTGTGTGTGTGTGTGTGTGTGTGTGCGTGCGTGGGTGCGTGGGTGCGTGTGTGTGTGTCAATGTGTGTCCTGGTATACATTGTAGTCGAGTATGTGTGTGTGACAGTATGTGTTCAGATATGCATTGTAGTAGAGTATGCGTGCCAATGTGTGTCCAGGTATGCATTATAATAGAGAACGCGTGTCAATGTGTGTCCAGGTATGAGGTGTAGTAGAGCATGTGTGCGCGTGCGTGCGTGCGTGCGTGCGTGCGTGCGTGCGTGCGAGCGAGCGTGCGAGCGTGCGTGCGTGCGTGCGTGTGTGGGTGTATTTGTGTGCGTGTGTGTGTGCGTGCGTGCGTGCGTGTGTGTGTGTGTCAATATGTGTCCTGGTATACATTGTAGTAGAGTATGTGTGTGTGTCAATACATATCCAGGAGCGCATTGTAGTAGAGTATGAGTGTGTCAGTATATGTTCAGGTATGCAATGCGACGTAGTAATCACCAGAAAGGGTGCTTTTTGACATGTATTATATTATCACCACAAAGAATCCGTGTTACACATAATCACTTTAATTGCTATATATTAAAATTGGTTATGTTAGCTGCATTGCTACTTGAAGTTGGCAATATGCGATGTAACATATCAGTTATGATCTATAAATTATTATATATGTGAGATAATAGGCGCACTTATTTACGCTCTCGTGAAATGACGTGGGTGTCGTGTTTTATCACGCGTTTCACAGACGATTTAAAGCAATTTACTGATATTCTTTATATTTTCAATGCGAGCAGCTTAATTTTTTTAATTTTAGGTCCATTATATGATGTGAACACAAACAATAAAGGTATGAATGAAAACATTCCAGGTAATCGGAGCAATGAATAATGTTACCTCAATTTACATTTTAGCCGCTACTGCAATGGTTAAGAGTAGCATTCAATTTACTTTATGCACTATATGTTTTGCCTATGCTGCAGACACGAAATCAAGAATACACATAATTTCCAAGAACGGTTCACGTAAATACGTACAAAAGCCAGAAATCCATGAAAATGATTGTCCAGGCTTTTCGTAATGCGTGGATCATTTGTGAAATCAATGGCCCAATTATCACGTCAGTAATTTCACTGATTATTCTTAAATGATCTTCTTCTCTTGGTCGGTATATGGACAATCCGTTAAACACTGCAGTTGCATATTTCAGGTCGATTGTATGCTGATGTGGACAAAAGCAAGAAAAACAACAAACTAGTTGGCCCACGTAAATATAATTTTATATTATATTGTGTGTGTCAATGTGTATTTAGGTTCTTTATAATGTGTTTTAGCAATGTGAACGAACCATCTTAAAGGATAACTACTCCCTTCTCTTGATAGGTATCCAGGTGATCTAACACGCCACTCATAAACTATCCAGGTAATTTTAAGCTTTTTATCATGGCGCTGAGGAAAAATATTAAGGCTTTAGTAGTTAAATGTTGGTACATTTCTACACCATATGATGGCCGTCATGATTTACTTTTAAAACAATCAGAAAAAAACTAGTGTCTCTGCCTCAGTATATACACTCAGTCAAAGAGGTGCCAGTTATAGTTTGGCAATGTGGTATAAAGGCAAGCCTACAGGTAAGCTGTTGAATATTTTGAAACCAATTTGACTCGAAGTTGTTGGTGCCATAGGCAGCAACAACTTCCATTCAAATTAGTTTCAAAATATTCAACGGGCTGAATATTACATAATAGAGACTATAATGCATTGGCGCTTACATGACATCACGCACTATAGCTTGAGAAGACAAAATGGTTGCGTTCATTATTCAACATTTACTCGATTTTACAAAGCAGATAATTGCTATAGAGAGCAGGGAATGTGACAGGCTATGCACGATATGGAATCCATAAACCATATTCTATCGATGCAATACAACATTTGAGATTAGCATCGCTTTAATCTTGTGTTGTGTTAATAAGAGTGTATGCTCGAACTACGTTTTTGGGTAAATGGACATTTTTAATTTGCTGTATCGCTGCAAACTGAAGCACTCGTAAATGTATTGAACCAATGCATAATTAGGCAGTAGATGATTTGCTATGCCGATGAGCACTTGCATCATTGCCTATTCAGTGTGAATGTGCAATATTGATCAATTCGTCTGTCAACGTAATTCTATGTTCTTTATAATGGTTTGGGGCTTGATGCATCAGTTTAAAATGTATATCATATACATGGTTACTATTTAAGATTAACTGACTATGGATTGAGTTGAGAATGAGATGATGCTATTTGGCAATCTGCTCTGTTAAGGCATGTTAGAGTTGGTTTCTCCTCATAGTCCGACATAAAGTCTCTGATCCAGGTGGGTTTGGTGGAGTAACATACAATAATATGCACAGATCAGGTATTGCAATCAAATGAACAAAATTCAGTCAGTAAATTGAGTCCAACTGCCGACATGGAAACATGTTGCCTCATGAGTTAAATGTGTATTTAGGACCCTGACAATCTGTTTTTTATAAATGTGAATGAATCGAATCTTCAATTATCCAAGAGATTACCTGTATAGTGACCTTGAAATTCGGATTCTAGGAATTCAGGATTCAAAAGATTAATCATGTGTTGCATTAAATCGAATTTATTGTATTGATAAATTGTTGGCTACGTGGAAATTTCTGCTAGTGGGAATTTGCTGGTTCCATATAATTCAAACCACTGTCTGAGCAGTTATGGGGATCTGTTGAAATGGGTCACCATGCAGTTTCCTTAATTCAGTTTTAGGGAATCCAAAATGGGTTACCTTATCTATTGATATTGATTTTATTATAATCATTAATGCGATTTCAAATGGTTAGGATACCATACCTTGCCTTGAACAACTATAAGGCAACCTGTAGCATGTTACCATAGTGAATATTACAGCACGGGCATGCTTGATAATGTGTTGTGGCAATGTATATATACGCATTAGATAATGTGCTCTACATGACGCGTGTTTGCATTTTTGATAGTTGGGTTGGGACATGTGGATTTGCGATATTGATCAAGTGTGTGAATGTGAATCTATGTTCTTGATAATTTGTTGGCTCACGGCATATGGAGGATGTTTTATTTATTTGACAATCTGCTTTGGCGTCCTAGAGTTGTTCTCTCCCCACATCTTCGGTATGAGGATCCATGACAGTAATTATATATTCTTGTTTTGCTAGTTGGTGGAGTATCATACAATAATAATGCCATCATGCAAATAAAAAGATCAGCCAGTAATTAACGGTTTCACCCAGTGGTAATTGCATTAACATCTGTTGCTCACACGGATAACCGCAAGGTGGATAGCCGCGTGATTTAAAATCGTGTACATAGAAAACCAGAATAAATGTGCTACGGCAACAATAGCACCCAGTCAAATTAGTTTCAAAATATGCAACAGCTTACCTGTATAGTCTTGTGGAAATTGATAGGTAGGTAGGTTAGAAATCGATCGATCCCAACACGGGTGAGGGGTGCGTGGAGCTTAGCTAGAGATGGACGCGCCATTCAAGTGATATATGTACCTTCTTCTCTTGCTCTGCAATGCACATTCCGCACGATCACTGTAGTGGGAGGATTTTACTGCCTTAGGCATGCGTGGGTTAAGGATTTGATATATTTAGTGGATAGGCCTGAAAGGGTTATAATATCAACATTCTTCCAGGTCCATTATACGCTGATGTGGACAAAAGGCCGAAAACAAGAAAATAGTTGACCCAGGTAAATATACTCCTATATTAGATGTATTTTGTTGTGTTAAATCGAATTTATACTACTGAAAACGTGTTGGTTAAATGTAAATTGAAGAGTGTTATAATTTATTCTGCCAATGCAAATATACACAGTAGATAAGTTGCTATTCTAATGCGTATTTGCACTATTGCTAATTTGCTTGGTTAATGTGAATTTGCGATATTGATCAATTCACGAATCCATTGCCTTAGTCAATCATATGCACTCATAATCAACTAAGTGACGTGTAGGATGACGTCATACTCAGTATGTCATGCCCGACTCGATTTAGTCCGTCTTAAACGCGTAATAGTTCTACACCTTGTACGAATTGCATTTGTTTCAAATTATCCAACAGCTTGCCTGTATACTTTTCTGGGAAGTGATAGTCAGGGAGTTCAGGGATCGATCGATCCCATCATGAGCGAGGTATGGATGAAGCTTAGCTAGCGATGGGCGGGGCATAGTTAGAACTGGAAAGGTCCATTGTTCCGCCAATCTGAATCTATGTTCTTTATTATTTGTTGGGTCAGTGCATATTGATGCATCAGATATAAACCCATAATATACATAGTTGCAATTTAAGTTTAATCGGCTATGATCCCTGAAAGAAATGTACATAGTTGTATATGAGCATTTTCTAAAATCAGGCATGTTTATGAGATAACACCTGCTTACTACTCAATGGTGTATCTTAGTTATGTGCTATTGCTTCCTATAATGGGGATCTGATCTTTCAGTCAGGCATATGAGGTCACAATGAAATGCATCACTTTTAGCTGACGTCACAATCAACATCACGTGTGGTAATCATTGACACCATGAATTCTGTCACTAAAGTGTCTGAATGGAGGGTTCCAGTTTCTAATTCAGTCAATTAACGTCATAATCAACTACGGGACGGGTAGGCTGGCGTCATGATCAATTACGACATGCATGACGTAGCTAAGTTCCTCATTAACGCATAATTGATGTACACTTGACGGACTCTCCCCGTTTCATGACAGGGTTATATTACGTCATTGCGTCATTATGATGGTGTTCTCAGCCATCATGTGACGTAATTGATTATGACGTTGTATATTCAAAGGCCAGATCGGATCCGTCAATTAGTAATTACTAGTACAGGTTTATCAGCAATATCATTCTCTGGATTAATATTATGCATAGAAAATGTAAAATGTGGAACATGTTTGTAATATATGAATTTGATACAGATGTGTGTAAGTTGTTTGCATGTTTGGGAGGGGGTGGTGGGGGTGGGGGCGGGGTTTGTGATTTGGGGGTGGGGTGGTTGTAATGGTGGTGGTGGTGTCTTACTAGGATATACATGCCGCAGGCTCTATACAATTTCAATGTTTGCAGGCCATGCTGAGCTTCATTGCTAGGAGTAGGAGCATGATAGTCTATGCGAATAGATATTTAAAGGTGCATATTCACACCAAAATGCTCGAAAATAAAATGGTTAAATCTGTACACTTTTAGAGGCTTGACTTGTGTACATAAATGCAATGAAACGAAATAAATCTTAACATATGATGGTTTCATTCCTTATAAATTATTATATTTGTTTAGTTGTGAAGTTGAATCAGGGACTCGTGTCTCTAATACAAAATGAAAACCTAAATAATATTAATTTGTACGTAAGGAAATCATCATAGTTTAAGATGTGTTTCTTTTTATTACATCTAGGCACCGGATTTAACCCTCTAAAAGCATATTTTAGTTTTCAAGCTATTTGCTGTGAATATGCACCTTTAATGAACCTTTGCAAGTTTATCCATCGATCATGTGACGTCATAACCAACTACGTGACATGTAGGATAACGCCATACGTCATGAATGATTCGATATAGTTAGTCTTTAACGCGTAATAGTACGACACGTTGTATGAGTGTATGTCTTTACCATTTACCATAGGCAGCAACAGCGCCCAGTAAAATTAGTTTCTATATACTCAACAGGTTTCCCTGTATAGTTTTCTGGAAATTGATAGTCAATAAGTTCAGGGATCGATCGACCCCAACACGACCAAGGTAGAGATAGGCGGGGCATAGCTAAAACCGGAAAGGTCCGTTGTAACTGGCTGCTAAATAGACTCACAATATACGGATCCATTTCTAGTTAAGCTCCGCCCACTTTGTCCATGTATCAATTATAATACTTTGAACCTTGAATTCACAGAATCGCAATTTCACCGTGTCTATATAGATAAGCTGTTAACTATTTTGAAACTAATTTGACTGGGAAATGTAGCTGCCTATGCTAGTCAAACAGAATAACTATTAACGTAAATTCATCAAAAAACATTTCAAATTCAGACACTGTCGGGACTAACCGACGTAACTTTGATAGAGGCGTCGGCCAATAAGTGACATATCTGATTATGATCTCAGACACTAGAATGACAGAACCGATCCCTGCATTAATCGATGACGTCAGCTGCACAATTTGGTAGTTAACGCCTTTCATTGATTTTTTCACACAGGGATTGACTACGAGGATGTTGCCATGACTGGGACAGATAGAACAGTTAATAATGACACCAGTAATGAGACTTATGAACATACTGAAAATGAAGCCAAGAAACAGAACACTAGGTTGGCGGATGTTGCATATGAAACTGTAGGAGAACTGCAACAGAGAATACAAGAGCAGCAATCGCAAGTGAGTAATGAGTGCTTGCTTGTAATCACACATACGCATGTCCATGGGCTGGTGCGTGCGTCTGTGCGTGCATTGCTTCGCAGGCTCTCATGTTGTCAACGCAACAGCCCACGCACCCACCCACTCACACACTCGTGTACTCTGATTTTAGTTGTGACTCGTAACTTGTATGAGTCGGTATGTATGTTATCCTGTCGGTCTGTCTGTATCTGTCATTTTTTACATTTATGGCAATGTTTTATAATTCAGACCTATAGCGCGTTCGCACTTGTTTCAGTGTGATACAAGGTGGTGGTCTGTGTTATATGCATTCGTTAATTTCTCTTGGTTTATAAATTAGGTTTGCCAATATCCCTTAATTGCAGTTTCTTTTTAGGCGCCTCCTCCTCATACCCAAGGCATGATCTATGCAGACCTGGCTTTGGTTGATGTCAAGGAAAACAAACCATCGAGACCATAGGGGAGACTGCAGGTACCGGTTAGCAAACCGAAACCACCGACAAAACCAGTAAAACCGGTATCCGTTATGCGGAAAGAGGAAGCACCGGAATATGCTTCTATTGACCACGTTAGCACAGCAAATCATAAAGAAAATCTGCACTTAGCCTGATTGTGTTGTCATAACAACGTACAACTTGTCGCCTGGTGAAGCACATTTATGTGTGACCGCTCATCAAAATAAACTAGGTTAGTCTTAAAAGGTACTACCATTGAACACGGCTATTTAATCTTTCTAGATATACACCTGTGCAAAAGTTAAGCACCAGCAAAAACAATAGAACGTAGAAACATGATGGTACAACTAGGCTGCCATACTTTTTGTCCCCGCGTTAGCTGACATAATTCCAAGTACAAAATGCACATGCATGCATGACTTCACACCGCTTGATGTCCGTGCGTGGCGGGAAACAGCACACGTATTCAGTTATGTAAAAGTCCAGTTTGAGGTGTAGAACATTACATACAGATTTAGGCGACAAGATTAGGAATTTTGTGTTCATGACCGTGGTTTATTTGTACAGAGAGAATTAGCTCTTGATTGTGAACCGCTATGGCAAGACGAAGGTTAAGTGATCGTGTGGAACATGAGATCCTGGAGACGGGTACACTGGTCCGATGAAAGTCGGTTCCTGCTTCATGCCACAGATGGTCGAACTCGTGTATGGAGGTCCAGACGCACGGCGTACGACCAACGTAACATCATGGAAGAAGTTCCATTTGGTGGAGGTTCCGTTATGATATGGGGGTGCATCTCATTTGATTGTAAGCTGGATCTGTTGACTGTACCTGGAACACTAAATGGACAAAGATATCAAGATTCCATACTGGATAGAGTTGTGGTCCCTCATTTTGTAAATCATGCACCTGGAACCCACCCTATATTCATGGATGACAACGCCCGACCACATCGTGCTAGAGCTGTGCATGAATACCTCCGCCAGAATGCCATCGAAACCCTACCATGGCCAGCAAGGAGCCCTGACATGAACCCTATTGAGCATATCTGGGACATTCTGGGAAACATGGTGAGAAGGAGGGATCCTCCTGTGCAGAACCTACAGGAATTAACAGACGCACTCCATCTTGAATGGCAACGATTACCACAATGGCGTATCAGTTGGTTGGTGACCAGCATGAGACGTCGTGTCCAGGCCGTCATCCAGGCACAAGGTGGATATACCAGGTATTAATAATGACAGTCTCAAACTCGTGCACAGATGTTAAACTTCGTTTTCAGACACCATTAATGACAATCTAGCCACGTGTGTCAACTGTAGGGCAATAGTTGTCAGTTGTGTCAACGTAACCATATTCAGGCCTCGTTTTCAAGTTCAAACAAAAACATACAGTGTTTCCCCTCCATCATAATCAGCATTCCTCTAGTTGCATTATTACCTCTTGCACTAAGATGGATGGGTACATAAATGTTTATGCTATTGCTTTCTTCATAGCACATGAATATACCCTCGCATGTGCGTAAAAATAGGGTGGTGCTTAACTTTTGCACAGGTGTATAGTTTAATGAGCCTTCTTAACATATATTGATGCCATATAACAGGCAAATCAGGTTTCAATTGTTAGCTACACCACGACAATTTTTAGGTATGCCACGTCCATGTCTATCTATGCCTCACCTATTTCTAGGTATTCCCCGCCAATTCCTAGCTAACTTCTGCTCACGTTATGCGCGTGTTAAGATCGATTTCTATACGTTAAACCCTGAGTTCTCAGAAACCCATTTTCAAGGTAACTATACAAGTACGCTGTTGAATATTTCGATAATAATTTGACCAGGATGTTGTTGCTACGTGTGGCCGCCATGTGACTCTATTGATTACGGCGTCATATACCTGAGTGATAGATCAAATCCCTCCATTGATTATACTTTGCTGGCCATTTATCATCTTATGTTGAATATAAGTCATCTAGAGAAGTAATGGTCCTTTCCAGTTTTAGCTATTCCCCGTCCATCTCAATCAAAGCTCCACCCACACCTCGTCCGTGTTGGGATCGATCGATCTCTGAAATCACTACCAATTTCCAGAAAACTATCCAGATAAGCTGTTTCATATTTTGAAACTAATTTCACTGGGTGCTGCTGCTGGTTATGGCAGTAACTGCGCCCTGTCAAATTAGTTTCAACATATTCAACAGCATGTGTATTAAATAGCAAAGGCATGCACTTCGCACAACGTGTCGGACTATTAAGCATTCAAGACAGACTAAATCGGGAAAGTCATGACGTCATGATTATGACGCCATCCTATGCGTCACGTAGTTGATTATGACGTCATATGTCGTAATATGATGGATAGACAACAGGAAAGTCCAATTACCATGTCGTATTAATTAACCTCGCTCCGTCAGAGGACGAGTATATTGTATTCGGGTCTACAATCTATGAATGACTTTGTTAAAATATGTGACCTATAAATAAATGAGTGGACCACACATTACTAAGTGGGATTAGCCCTGTAATGCTCAATTTGCTCATGACAATTTCAAATGAGGGATCCATTTCTACGTATGCCAAGCCCATTTCTAGTGAAGCTCCACGCCTTTTTGCGAGTTTTATACATATAATATATAATTTTATACATATTATATATAATTCACAGAATATCAATTTCAAGGTAGCTATACAGGTAAGCTGCTGAATATTTTGAAACTAATTTGACTGGGTGCTTTAAAACGTGTGCTGCCTCTGGCCGCAACAACGCCAGGTCAAATTAGCTTCAAAATATTCAACACTACGTTGATTAAATAGTAAAGACATGGAATTCGCACACTTGGCGGACTATTCATTGATCATGACGGAGCTCGATACGTCATTCATTAATCATTTGGATTGTGACGTCAGCCTGCATATGACGTCATTGATTATGACGTCATATCCTTGAGTGACAGATCGAATCCAGCTATTATAATAGAAAATGTCCTATGCCCATTTGTGACCAGGAACGACAGGTCCGGCTATGAGTCGGTCATTCCAGCGATTAATTTTCAAAAAGGCTTCCTGTTAGATGCAAATGGACACTTCTCAAGGTAATAACTATCCAGGTAAGCTGTATAAATCATCTAGAGAAGTAATGGTTCTTTCCAGTTTTAGCTATTCCCCGTCCATCTCAATCTAAGCTCCACCATCACCTCGTCCGTGTTGGGATCGATCGATCCCTATCAATTTTCAGAAAACTATCCAGGTAAGCTGTTGAATATTTTAAAAATAATTTGATTAGTTGATGTCGCTGCCTATGGCCTATGGCAGCAACAGCGCCCAGTAAAATTAAGTCCAAAATATGCAACAGACTGTTGAATATATAGTAAACACATACAATTCGAACATCGTCTAGTCAAATTAGTTTCAAAATATTCAACAGAATGTTGATTAAACATGAAAGACATGCAATTGGTACACTTGGCTGACTATTAAATGTTCCTGGCGGAGCTAGATACGTCATTCACTACACATTTTGATTGTGACATCAGGCTACATATGACGTAGATGATTATGACGTAATATACTTGAGGAACAGATCAGAAAATTCTTTGAGAATTGTGGGTTTTTACAATTTACCACTGGAATTATAGGCTCAGTTATCCAATCACTTATTCCAGCGGTAACATTTCAAAAAATGCTCTGCGGTGAGTAACTAATGCAAATGGACAATTCTCACGGTCACTGCAGCCATTTGTCGTCAGTTTAATAGAGTGCTAAAGTTAAAATAGAGCCGTGTCTTCGCCGAGAATTATTTTCTCGATCTCGTATCGATGGGGATCTCGCAAGACACTGCGTTCATGTTCTCGCGACATCTAAGCTAATGTGAGCGTTGTATTCAGCAGGACCACAATCCCCTGCGCGAAATGGCCGTGCCTATAGGCAATTCTAGACAGCAATACATAAAGGCAAAATAATCCAATATGGCCACCAATCATGCTACGTTTTGATTGGCTCACGGCGACCATGTTTTGTAATCATCACGTTCCCTTGAACACACCTTATTGGCCCTTAGTCTCTTATCGTATCTGCTGAATTTCGGCGGTTCAGGAGAAGAAGTTGTTTTCGCGAGAACTAGGTACTAGGTCATTTGGCCAATCAAGCTCCCTTAAACAAACCTGGTTCAGGTCTCTCTCTAGATCATATTTCACGAGTTTTGAATTGATGCCCCAACCGGTTTTAGTGAAGAAGTTTTTAAAATATATTTCTAAAAATCGGACATCATCCAAGATGGCGGCCGGCCAAATTCGCTGATCGGCTTCGTCTGAACAAAGTTGAATCTCTATGCCGTAAGGATTGTTCCTCCCAAATATAATTGAAATCGGCCAGATGGTTCTCGAGAAGAGGACATTTTAAATTTCCCATTGCTTTAGTATTGGAGCTTTTGGCAGGAAAATGATCCCATATGGCCAATATTCAAAAACATATACAAAACCAATTTCGGCCTCAAAATCCATCAAACAAAAAATATCCCAAATGGCCGCCGAACACGCTAGGTTTTGATCGGCACACGGCGGCCATGTTTTTGATGGATCAACTTCCCTTGAACGCACTTTAATGGTCCTTAGTCCCTAATCATATCTCCTCGATTTAGGCCTGATCTCTTCAGTGGTTCTGGAGAAGAAGTCGTTTTCACTAAAACTAGGTCATCCAAGATGGCTGCCGAAATATGTGGCCAATCACGTTCTCTTGAACAATCTTGGTTCAGCTCGTGTCCTAGCTGATATTTCACGAGGCGTGAATCGGTCGCTCCTACGGTTTCGGAGATTTTTAAAGACCTTTCTAAAGATCGGCCAAAATCCAAGATGGCCACAGGCCAAATTGGCCGATCGGCCTTGCTTTGTTTTAAACATATTTTATTGTCAATTAACAACACTTGGATTGAGTCACAAGTCAAACTGATTTAGATTCGACTCTTTCCATAAAAGACTATAAAATGCGATATGTTATAATTTTACATAATCATTTTACAGTAAAATGCAATTGGATATTTGGATATTAACATTATGTATGTTACATATTAAGAATAGTGAGACTGTTAATTGAAAATTGAAACTCGGATGTGCGGCAAGTTTATCGAGTGTATGTCTTTGATAGATATTAGTAAACCTCTTAAATATTTTGAAACTATCCCGACAGGGAGCCATTGCTGCAAAAAGGAGCAACGACACTCAGTCACACTAGCCTCATCATATTCAACAGCACTCATGTATAGTTACCTCGAAATTGGGATTCTGGGAATTCATGATTCCGATTCCAACACGCGGAAATGCGGGCTTTGCTTAGAGTCAGTCAAACATTTTTGTATTCTTAATGTAATTCTGGACTTTCTGAAATAAGAAACAGTTTTCTTCAAAGCCTAGGTCGGGGTTGCCATATAGTAATATGTCCTCTGAAATACCAAAATCTAGTAGATCTCTAGATAGCTTTGAACAAACTTGGGTCCCTATGCCCTAAGGGTGCGTCCTGCCAAATATAAATCGGCCTGGTAGTTCTTGAGATGAAGTTGTTTAAATAGAAAGCTGACGGAGGGATGCTGGGCGACGGACGCAGGACGCCAGATGGACAGTCGCACAGCATAAGTTCACTTGGTCATTCTGGCCAAGTGAGCTGATAAATGAGCCAAATGCAGGGTGACCAGCTTGTCATGATATTTTGTATCGAAAATAAGTTTGGACGAGCTCCAATGAATAATGAATTGGAAGAAACTAGGGAACTAGTAAGAAAAAGTAATGAAGCAATGAAAAACTTGCGAACACAATTTGAAAATTTGTCAGTTCAGTTTGCTGCTGTTTCCCCGAGGCTGAATTCTAACTCGACTAATTACATTGATGGCCGATGCTTTCGTTGTGGATTAACCTACAATTTTGTGATAGATTGCAATCACTCTATATCTAGAAAAATTAAGCCAGCAATCGGTAGAGGACGTGGACATTTTAGTGGTAATTCTAATTTTGAAGGGGCCGTCAAATGCTGTCGTTGAGGGGGCACTGGACATATGACTCGTTCCTATGCGATGCCATTACACATTTAATGGCTGGCGTTGAAGCGGCGTTTCAGGCTCCTGGGTCATCTCCAGAGCTGCAAAATAGAAAGATTACGAGCAACCTTTTGTCTGCGTATATTGCTCTTAATGTTGAAGACGTTGACGTTAAATATCTTGTTGACACTGGGTGTGACGTTATCATTTTAATTGAATCATTTAAACAGCAAATTGCGATGCATGAAAAATTGTCACCCGCTCGTTTAATAACCACGTCGTTTAACGGGAAAGATTTTGACCTGTTAGGAACGGTAGCTACTAAAATCCGAATAGGCAATGGGGAGTCATTTTACAATGTTTATATGGCCAGAGGAATTTGATTTCCAATGCTCTTATGTTGGGATTTCATCAGGGAGAATGGACTAGTAGTAGATGCACAGCGTAACTGTATTAACATGGGTAGTAGCGCAGTACACGTTTACCAAGATGGCAGACATATCAGGTTCGTCATGCTTCAAGATAACACATTAGCACCGAGGTGGAAGGGCTCCTTGCAGGTTAGAATACGACCATCTCAACAGCAAGGCCAAATGCCTGATGAAATAGATGGTGTATTGCACCCTTGGTAATAATAGTGTTATACTGGAAAGAATTATGAACATAGACAGGGAAAGTATAGCTTTGCTGCATATTATTAACGTGTCTAGTGAAGTTCTTGAACTAAAAGGGGGCATTTCGTGGTTTATACTATGGACAAGAATCTTGCAATGGTAGAAATGTCTGAACCATTGGAGGAAACAAAAGCAGCAAGATCACAGTCAAGTGGGAATATTCTTATTGATTGGAGGTACTCTATTCTTTTGAATCATGAATTCGAACAAGCGACAAAGATGGTGCAAGATTTTGCAGATATCCTTAGTTCCAGCTATTGAACTCATGTGGTGCAGCAAAAATAGATACGATTGGGGATGTACCAGTTCGCCAGCCATTCGCAGAATTCCCTTATATTGTAAGGGTGCGTGCGTGCGTGCCTGCGTGCGTGTGCGTGGCAAAGAAAATAATACTCATATACATATGGCTCAGTGCAAAAGCACCGAGACCAAAGCATCCAGTCAGACCGCCGCCCAAAAGGGGAGCCAAAAGTTAAAACACATCTATGACATATTTATTATACACCAATAACACGTATCAGTAAATAAACAAAATTTACTTTAATCTCAAATATATACTGCATTTTATCATGAGAAACGTAGGCTAGATATTATGAGTGGGTACTGTTTCCAATATTTACAGTGATGTTGAAAGTACCACCGCTAATACTTGCGGAATGCAATAACGGGTTTATTATGGATGAGACCGAATTTCCTTTTTTGTTTGGACCAGCGTGCTCATGTCTCAATTGACTTCATTACCTCATCAACGTCAAAGTTTACCAACACAATAGAAGTTACCTCCCTTGACAGCGCAATATAAAGAAATTAATGCGGAAAGGGTTATGTTTCTTTAACGTCGAATACAGGTTTTAAGCGACGCCCAATACGGGTTTTACTGTCCAATACTGGGTGCGCATCGTCCAATATGAAAAATTGTCACGTGGTTCAATTGAAAGCGTTTCATTGGATACACACACACGCACACTCGCACTCTTCCATTCGCGTTACAGAGTATGTAGCGACGAATGTAGTAATGCGCGTATTAAATAACTGTACATTCGTCTAATTCAGAATACTCGGGTTCGAATCCTGCCTTTTCTTGGTGAGCCCCAAACTGGTGAAACCAACAGTGGAATGACTGAGTGTATAATCTATCAATTACAATTCTGTATTAGGCCTATCATATAATTACCTACATACTCGTGTCATGCCTAAATTTGGTCAGGAAAATCAAAATATTTCCTTATTGAATGCCCATTTGCAGACCAAATGAAGACTATATTTGCGCATTTAGCACTGGAATGGCTGGCTCGTTCACCGGGCCAGCCATTTTAGTGGTAGACTTTCAAAAAATAGATTTCTCTTTCTTAGGCTATCGATTAAGTATATTCAACGATACAGATTTATGTGTCGCTGCTGACTGTAAAAGTCGGCCAGCAAAAATGGCCCGTGTTTGGCCATGTCCTAAGGATGCCAGAAGAGACACCAGCACAGAGAGCCTTGGAATTCGCCCTACTCGGAGCCAGTAAATACAAAGCCAGGAGAGGATGTCACTGCGTAAATATGCTAAGCGTGCTACGAGGTGACGCCAAGAAAGCATGACTCAGTACACTCTCATCAAGAATGGACCTGAGGAAGCTAAGCATTTCGGCTGAGAACAAGACACAGTGGGCAAAAGCGAAGAAGGGCTGATTGCAGCTGTAGGATGTTTTTACTATTACAGCCGCAGAATACAGTAATCATACATATAGATGTATAATGCTCCTCTTGTATCTTCTGATCCTCTGCATTAACCTAACCGTGCCAGATGGATATTTAGTGGCTGTTATGGGTCACGTGGGTTCTGGTAAATCATATCTCATCTCATCCATTCGGGGAGAAATTGAGAAATTTACAGGCACATTTGATGTCAGGGTAAGGGGGAATCGTGTGTGATTTCATTTCTTGTCTGAATATGCGTTTACACATAGATTCATGCTCTTGTACAAGTCTCTAGCGAGACCTATTTTCGCATATAGCAACTCGAGATGATCGCTAAGACTAAAAAGGCAATTACAGCTATTAGAAAGAGATCAACACCGCACAACAAAACTTGTTCTGCAAATCAACTAGTTACAGCGGAAAGACTTGACGCTTTAAATCTAATGTCACTGAAATATAAACGGTTTCGAGGAGATTTAATTGAACCATTCAAGCTCATCAATGATCTATATATGTGTTTGATAAGGACTACTTTTTAGAACCATCCAGTGTTACACAGACCAGTGGCCATAAGTACAAGCTCAACATACAACGCAGCAACAAAGGTATTCGCAAGCACTTCTTCGCTGCCAGATACAACACTCGAAGCATCAACAGTTGAATCACTCAAGAGCAAATTAGATATCTACTTCAAAGAAAGAACATTTGAATCTGCCTGACCAAGCCATGCTTATACCAGCCCATCACGACATCTTAGTACATGTACATTTCTGCCAATGCAGTGGACTAAGCGTGGAGTAGGCTGTATATCGGAGAGACTATGCTCGCTAGTGATTCCAATTACCGGTAGATAGCTGTCTGCTTTCCATGGCCACGTTTTTTCTGGTAACACAAATAGAGACTAATATAGAGCACGTGCAGAATCAGAATCTCGTTCAGATATGGTTTAATCGAACTTGGCAACGAATCAAATTAGATATTTATGGATAGGATGACGTGACACTGGCATACATACGAAGACAGACTCGTAGAGCGATGAACACAGAAAATAATAACAATAGCAACAACAACGGAAGCTTACCGAACAAACTACGACCTCCACAACTCAACGATGTAGTCGAGTGCTATGCGCAGCGCTCAGCAGGGTGCAACCACGCGTGCAGGCGGCACACTGCAGCTGACACGGGGAACACCCATCTGCACCACAGCACTTGTCGAAAACAGACATAAAGTCTTAAATCCAATGTCACGGAAATATGGAACGTTTCTAGGAGACGTAATTGAGCAGCAAAAATTAAATCATTCAAGAACAAAGCAGATGTTTACTTTAACGAAAGGAAATTGGACTGAGCGAGTCAACCTATTTCAATATGTTGACACCGAGGCAATAACACGCCAATGGCGAATGCCTTGTAACTGATGATGATGATGATGATGATGATGATGATGATGATGATGATGATGATGAAGTAAGGGTTAGTAAATACACAGTATGGGTAGGCGAATCTAGTGATGCCTTGCCCCGTTTGTTAGTGGCTCATAAATCGTAATTTGAACGCCTAGATACGTATGCGTCTAGCTATATAGTCAAACTGTCCATCACACTTTAGCATTTGTGCTTTGTTTGTATTGACAGGACATATCAAGGATGACTGAGAACATCGTCACATTTAACGTGGGAGGGACCCTGTACACCACTACTATCAGCACACTCACTCGATACCCGGATTCAAAGTTGGCGGCCATGTTTGGTGGAACCATGCCCCTAGCACGTGACAAAGACGATAGTGTATTCATTGATAGGAATGGAGCGGTATTTCGACATGTTCTTAATTTCCTCCGATACGGACAAAAGACGCTGCCATAAAATCGTTTAGAATGTCGCTTACTCGAAGTAGAGGCAGATTTTTTTTTATCAAATCAAGCCTCTAATTAAAGACGTTAACGAGAGAAGTAGTATTTGTAACTACACTGATGTTGTTTACTACACGTGTTCATCTGGTCATTCGGAAATCCATGGCATGAATCATTCTCTTAATAAACTGAATTTACCACATAAATATATAATTACAAAATCGAATGCACCGCGCTGCCTCGGCATCAAAATGAGTATTGATCCACTCCATGAGAGTAATAATAATAATAATAATAATAATAATAATAATAATAATAATAACAATAATAATCTTTATTTCAAGAGGGTACATCGTCAGTGGCCTGATGTTCCCGAGGCCCTCAAAACATATATACACTATGTACAATACTATATAATTATATACACGCCAGGTATGTACAAATAGACATATGTACAATAATTGCACTAACACGCACACATGCACGCACTCACTGAGACACGCAGGCGGGCGGGCAGGCAGGCAGACAGGAAGGCAGGCAGGCAGGCAGGCATGCAGGGAGGCAGACAGGCAGACGTATACCAGTTGTGAGTCTCTTCAAGGTAAAGGTAAGCTGTTAAAATATTTTGGGAAACTAATTTGACCGGACGCTGTAGCTACCTAAGGCAGCATCTGCGTCCAGCCATATTAGCCCCAAAATATTAAACATATTTATTTAATATTTATTAAATCATACATGTTCAAGTTCACTTTATATAAATGTACATAACGATGTGGTGGTAGAGTATTTGCAGTACAGTAATAATTACATGTGTGTAATATTCATAATTATATGATTCGGTAGTAGTAGTGGTAGTAGTAGTAGTAGTAGTTGTAGTAGTAGTAGTAGTAGTAGTAGCAGTAGTAGTAATAGTAGTAACAGTAGTAGCAGCAGTAGTAGTAGTAGCAGTAGCAGCAACAGCGGCGGCGGTGGTGGTAGTAGCAGTAGTAGTAGGAGCAGTAGCAGTAGCAGTAGTAGCCGGTAGTAGTAGTAGTAGTAGTAGTAGTAGTAGTAGTAGTAGTAGTAGTAGTAGTAGTAGCAGTAGTAGTAATAGTAATAGCAGTAGTAGTAGTAGTAGTAGTAGTAGTAGTAGTAGTAGCAGTAGTAGTAGTAGTAGTAGTAGTAGTAGTAGTAGTAGTAGTAGTAGTAGTAGTAGTAGTAGTAGTAGTGGTAGTAGTAGTAGTAGTAGTAGTAGTAGTAGTAGTAGTAGTAGTAGTAGTAGTAGTAGTAGTAGAGTGATCGGCATGAACTAAGTGATGACCTTCAGACCCTCGGATGGGAACTGCATGAATCCCGGATAGACTCAAAATATAATCCACGCAATGAGAATCTGTTGTTTATTTATAGGCAGCGTTGGTATCAGCCCAGCTAAAGCCATTACATTTAAGACAACACTACGAACAAGCATGTCGTAAGCAAACACCTTATGATCACTACAACTGTTCTCATATGTGAAATAAGACCTTTCCAGTTTTAGCCATGTCCCGCCCATCGCTAGTTAAGCTCCAGCCACACCTAGCTCGTGTTGGGATCGATCAATACCTGTTCGCCCTGAATATCAATTTCCCCAAAAAACTAATACAAGTAAGCGCCGCAAGTTGTTGAATATTTTGAAACTAATTTGACTGGGTGCTTTGGATGCCAAAGGCAGCAACATAGACCAGTCACATTAGTTTCAAAATATTCAACAGCATCTTTATTAAATAGTAAAGACATACAATTCATACAACAACTTAGTCCGTCACCAATTATGCCTTCGTGACTTACTCATCTAACGTCATTCATGACATCAATGATTATGACGTCATCCTACAAGCCACGTACTTGATTATGACATCATATGATAGATGGATAAACTGGAAAGGTTCATTACAATGAGTTAGTTTCGCGACTGACAATGTAAGATGGAGGCCTATGTTATATTTGACGTGGTGATATTTCTGTTGGTAGTTTATGTTTGATAGAATGGCCATCTGTTCTGTTATGTTAAGGAGACCCCGCCTTTTCAGCGATGCACACCCAGGGTGGCCTCGCTAAGTAAATAGTCCGTATTATGAGCACAAGGGACTCTGATTGAAAGTTAGATAGTACGGAATTACCTCTATGGTTAGAAAGCTATCTCTTTAATAGTTAACAAAAAGTCAGATTCCTATTTCTATTCTACAAACAATACAATCGGGGGAGGGGGGGTGGGGGGGGAACATCGTCGTGTCGTG
>CM067361.1:12322131-12368743 GCA_034401795.1 Chaetoderma sp. LZ-2023a | reverse complement strand
CACGACACGACGATGTTGGTGTGATATATGTGTTTTTTTATCAATGATCAGTAGTGTTATTGAGATTACTAATCAGACTGCTTCTCTCTGTAATAAATAAGTTCTAAGAATTCTTGATTTATCTGTAATTTATCAAACTTCTTTTCGATAATTAATCCTTTAAACGCTACAGACCATAAACGGAAAATTCGTTATGATATAGGAAATATTCGTGTGTATGACCAGGGGTACCTGTTTCTAACAGGGTTCTTTTTCTAACAATTGGTCCATGTTGCATTCTCTCGCACTCGTTGTGTTGGTGACATCGTCAAAGTATGTTTATTTCAATAGACCACATCATTATACACAGCATTTGAAGATTTTATCAAAATGCAGCAGAAATAAGTAATTATCTTAACTATCTTTTTATCTGACATGTGAAAAACATGTGTTTTCACTATTACTTTTTTCTGGGTTCATAAAAATGTTCATAACTGTTAAAGAAATGAAACAAACTGGTCCAGTCTTCGCGTCGTCAGACGACATCTGTCAGTTGCCGTCAAACCCAGCATGTTGATTTCACCAACATACAGTGTTTCCCACAACATCTGATTTTTGGGGGTCCCACGGACCCTACACTCTCAGATTTGTGGGTCCCACAGTAAAATATGGGGGTCCCATTGGGTCCTCATCTGAAATATGGGGTGTCCCTTTTTTTTCTTAAAATAAACACAAGACATTGATCTAATTATAAAGCACTTTATTAAACATGTTGAAAGCACTAGTTATGATATTGTGTAAATATAGTTAATATATATATATATATATATATATATATATATATATATATATATATATATATATATATATATATATATATATATATATATATATATATAGAGAGAGAGAGAGAGAGAGAGAGAGAGAGAGAGAGAGAGAAAGAGAGAGAGAGAGACCTAATGTGGAGAGAGAGAGCTAAGGTGGAGAGAGAGGCCTAAGGCAGAGTTAGAGAGAGAGAGAGAGAGCCTAAGGCAGAGTGAGAGAGAGGCCTAAGGCAGTGGAAAGAGAGGGATAAGGTGGAGAGAAAATGCCTAAGGCAGAAGGAGAGAGGCCTAAGGTGGATAGAGCGAAGCCTAAGGCAGAGAGAGAGAGAGAGAGTTAGAGAGAGAGAGAGAGAGAGAGAGGTTTAAGGCAGAGGGAGAGAGGCCTAAGGTGGAGAGAGAAGCCTAATGCGGAGAGAGAGAGAGAGAGGCCTAAGGCAGAGAGAGAGAGAGAGAGAGAGAGAGAGAGAGAGAGAGAGAGAGAGAGAGAGAGAGAGAGGGAGAGGAGAGAGAGGCCTACGTCAGAGAGAGAGAGAGAGAGAGAGAGGGAGAGAGAGAGGGAGAGAAAGAGAGAGGCATAACGCAGAGCGAGAGAGGGGCCTAAGGCAGAGAGTTGGGCCTAAGGCGGAGAGAGAGAGGCCTAAGGCAGAGAGAGAGAGGAGGCTAAGCCAGAGAGAGGGGCCTAAGGCTGTGAGAGAGGCCTAAGGCAGCGATAGTTTCCAATGAAATTATGTCCAAAATATTCAACAGAACATTTCTTACACCGAGATCAAAGTTGTTTCTGTTTTTGTTTGGGAACACGTTAACTTATTTATGAGCTATAGTGTTTGTGTCGGATGTTGTAAAACCTGTGTGTAACCGGCGCATTGTGGATTTTTCTGAGGGGACTGTCAGGTAATATAGTAATTCTTTATGATGGATGGCCCAGAAACAGGTGTCCGTTATATACAGGTTTCGCTGTAATGCTTTTTAATTACTAATCAGACTGCTCCATTCTGTAATAAATAAGTTCTAACCCCAAAATGCGGGTTACTGGTCCAGCACTGATTCATTACCGGCCCAGGAACCTGCGTTACCAGGGTGTGATATATGTGGGTTTTTTTATCAATGATCAGTAGTGTTATTGAGATTACTAATCAGACTGCTTCTCTCTGTAATAAATAAGTTCTAAGAATTCTTCCTTTATCTGTAATTTATCAAACTTCTTTTCGATAATTAATCCTTTAAACGCTACAGACCATAAACGGAAAATTCGTTATGATATAGGAAATATTCGTGTGTATGACCAGGGGTACCTGTTTCTAACAGGGTTCTTTTTCTAACAATTGGTCCATGTTGCATTCTCTCGCACTCGTTGTGTTGGTGACATCGTCAAAGTATGTTTTTTTCAATAGACCACATCATTATACACAGCATTTGAAGATTTTATCAAAATGCAGCAGAAATAAGTAATTATCTTAACTATCTTTTTATCTGACATGTGAAAAACATGTGTTTTCACTATTACTTTTTTCTGGGTTCATAAAAATGTTCATAACTGTTAAAGAAATGAAACAAACTGGTCCAGTCTTCGCGTCGTCAGACGACATCTGTCAGTTGCCGTCAAACCCAGCATGTTGATTTCACCAACATACAGTGTTTCCCACAACATCTGATTTTTGGGGGTCCCACGAACCCCACACTCTCAGATTTGTGGGTCCCACAGTAAAATCTGGGGGTCCCATTGGGTCCTCATCTGAAATATGGGGGTCCACTTTTTTTTCTTAAAATAAACACAAGACATTGATCTAATTATAAAGCACTTTATTAAACATGTTGAAAGCACTAGTTATGATATTGTGTAAATATTGTTAATATATACACCTGTGCAAAAGTTAAGCACCAGCAAAAACAATAGAACGTAGAAACATGATGGTACAACTAGGCTGCCATACTTTTTGTCCCCGCGTTAGCTGACATAATTCCAAGTACGAAATGCACATGCATGCATGACTTCACGCCGCTTGATGTCCGTGCGTGGCGGGAAACAGCACACGTGTTCAGTTATGTAAAAGTCCAGTTTGAGGTGTAGAACATTACATACAGATTTAGGCGACAAGATTAGGAATTTTGTGTTCATGACCGTGGTTTATTTGTACAGAGAGAATTAGCTCTTGATTGTGAACCGCTATGGCAAGACGAAGGTTAAGTGATCGTGTGAAATGGCAAATCATAGGCATGCATACCACTGGTATGTCATGCAGAGAGATTGGCAGACAGCTGAACATTAACCATACTGTAATCAGTCGTTTGATTGCAAAACATGGGCAAACTAACGAGGTGAAGGACAGGCCTAGATCTGGAAGACCGAAGAAGACTACTGCACGTGATGATCGAGCCCTAGTACGCCTTGTTAGGAGATCTCCATTCACCAACAGCAGAGTGCTCAGCCAGCAATGGGAAACGCGCAATAGAGTGTCAATGTTTACCGTCAAAAGGAGACTGTATGCTGCTGGCATGAAAGCTGGGAGACCTGTCAGACGTCCTCTCCTCACTGCACACCACAAAGAGGAGCGTCTGAGGTGGTGCAACGAAAGAAGACACTGGAACATGAGATCCTGGAGACGGGTACACTGGTCCGATGAAAGTCGGTTCCTGCTTCATGCCACAGATGGTCGAACTCGTGTATGGAGGTCCAGACGCACGGCGTACGACCAACGTAACATCATGGAAGAAGTTCCATTTGGTGGAGGTTCCGTTATGATATGGGGGTGCATCTCATTTGATTGTAAGCTGGATCTGTTGACTGTACCTGGAACACTAAATGGACAAAGATATCAAGATTCCATACTGGATAGAGTTGTGGTCCCTCATTTTGTAAATCATGCACCTGGAACCCACCCTATATTCATGGATGACAACGCCCGACCACATCGTGCTAGATCTGTGCATGAATACCTCCGCCAGAATGCCATCGAAACCCTACCATGGCCAGCAAGGAGCCCTGACATGAACCCTATTGAGCATAGCTGGGACATTCTGGGAAACATGGTGAGAAGGAGGGATCCTCCTGTGCAGAACCTACAGGAATTAACAGACGCACTCCATCTTGAATGGCAACGAATACCACAATGGCGTATCAGTCGGTTGGTGACCAGCATGAGACGTCGTGTCCAGGCCGTCATCCAGGCACAAGGTGGATATACCCGGTATTAATAATGACAGTCTCAAACTCGTGCACGGATGTTAAACTTCGTTTTCAGACACCATTAATGACAATCTAGCCACGTGTGTCAACTGTAGGGCAATAGTTGTCAGTTGTGTCAACGTAACCATATTCAGGCCTCGTTTTCAAGTTCAAACAAAAACATACAGTGTTTCCCCACCATCATAATCATCATTCCTCTAGTTGCATTATTACCTCTTGCACTAAGATGGATGGGTACATACATGTTTATGCTATTGCTTTCTTCATAGCACATGAATATACCATCGCATGTGCGTAAAAATAGGGTGGTGCTTAACTTTTGCACAGGTGTATATATATATATATATATATATATATATATATATATATATATATATATATATATATATATATATATATATATATATATAGAGAGAGAGAGAGAGAGAGAGAGAGAGAGAGAGAGAGAGAGAGAGAGAGAGAGAGAAAGAGAGAGAGAGAGAGAGAGAGAGAGAGAGAAAGAGAGAGAGAGAGAGAGAGTGAGAGAGAGAGAGAGAGAGATAGAGAGAGGGGGAGAGAGAGGGAGAATATTAACTATGCATAGTTTATTAACCTTTGCACTTAACGCTGTTGGCCACCATTGTACATCACCAGAATACCTATTTTTGAAAGTTTAACACTGGAATGACTGGCTCTAAACAGTGCCAGTGATTCCAGTGGCCAATTTTCAAAAATCTGTATTCTGTGATCTACAATGGTGGCTAAAATTGATCTATTGAAATGGCCCTTGTTTATTTAATTAATAACATGTGGACTGCATGTCAATAAACAATAACTTAAAGCACTGTACTTGTTTGTTGTTATTGTGGACCTCACCTTTCCCTCTTCTTCATCCTATTGAACTCTAAGACAGCAAAATTCACATTAAAGGACCCCATCTCTGAACCATTCAGCTTGACATAACGTAGCTTGTCTAATCTGTCAGATGTCATTTTGTTCCTGAGTTTGTTTTTAGCAGGGTTTGAATTGAAAATCCCCGCTCACAAGGCACACTTGTGACAGTAATTACCATGGCAATTGATAAAAGTATGCGGAAGTCAGGAAATACATCTGCATAGCCACTCAAAATCACATCAAGCACGCTGAGGAATGGCAAGTGGGATTGAGAGTTGAGCACATTATAGATACATTTATTCATAGTGTTTAAACCAGATTTCCTGGCAAACCGAATGCCCATAGTAAGCCTATGGGAGGGATAGAATCAAGATATAGTCTGGGACATATTTTGAAATTAATGTGACTGAGAAATGTTGCTGCCTATGACATCAACAGGTTCCAGGCGAATTAGTTTCAAAATATTCAGCAGCTTACCCTTATTCCTATCTTTAAATTGAAACAGTAGATTTTAACCACGTTAAATCGATCTTTCCAGTCTATCCATCCATCATATGATGTCATATGACGTCATAATCAAATATGGGACGTGTAGGATGACGTTACAATCGATTACAGCATGAATGACTCGATTTAGTCCGTCTTAAACGCATAATAGTCTGACACATAGGCAGCAACGACACCCAGTTAAATTAGTTACAAAATATTCAACAGCTTACCGCTATGTGCATTCCCACAAGTTTTACAATAATATGCAATGGTAGCATCTCGAACTAGATCATATTCCAAAACAAGACAACAGCTTTTCTCAAATCGTATTATCAACAGTTAGAATAACTTATAGAATGTGTGGTATGCGCGTCCTCGTCTAAATGGAGGAATCCGGCATTAGCTATGTCCTGCCCATCTCTAGCTAAGCGCCACCCATACTTCGCCGTGTTGGGATTGATGGAACCTTGAACTCCCTCACTATCAATTTCCAGAAAACTATACAGGTATGTGACCATAAGATGGATAGCCCCACAGACAAATGTCGGTTATATACAGGTTTTGCTGTAATGCTATTTGGTTACTGACGACGGCGAAGGTGTGTGTGTGTGTGTGCGTGTGCGTGTGCGTGTGCGTGTGCGTGTGCGTGTGCGTGTGAGCGCGTGCGTATCTGTCTTTGTCTCTTGCTGGCTGGCTGTGTGTGTGTCTGCTTATCCGAGGCATATCTCGGAAATCCCAAGAGGTAAATCACCAAATTTGGTATATATATATATTGATATTATGAGCTGCTAGAAAAGTATTTATTTAGTGTGGTGTCCATAGGTCAACAATTTAGTTTACTTAGTGCATCCAGAAATACGCATTTCATCCATAAATCCGGACCCCAAGTAGCTAGACTCACCAAGTAGCTAGACTCACCAAGTAGCTAGACTCACCAAGTAGCCAGACTCACCAAGTAGCTAGACTCACCAAGTAGCTAGACTCACCAAGTAGCTAGACTCACCAAGTAGCTAGACTCACCAAGTAGCTAGAATCACCAACTTCGGGACATACATTGATAGTATAACTGGATAGAGAATGTTTTAGTTTGGAGTCAAAAGATAAAATATCAAGGTCACGGGTTCATTTAGTGCATCCCGAAACATGCATTTTAGCAATAAATCTCGAATGCAAGGAGGTAGAATCACCAAATGTGGGACATACATTGATATTGAGAGTAACTAGAAACTGTTTTAGTTTGGATTCAAAAGGTTAAAAATCGAGGTCATTGGGTCACTTAGTGCATACCGGAATACATATTTTCGTCAATAACTATGCAGTGTAAGCAGATAGAATTACCAAATCGATAACATACATTCATTTTGATGTTGGCTAAATGGAAAACTTTGGTTTATATCAATAGTTCAAATATCTACGTCACCTGGTCACTAAGTGCCTCCCAAAATACAATTTTTTGGCCATAAATCGGGAACGCAAGTAGGTAGAATCACCAAATTTCTCCCATCTTTTAATATTTTATGTGGCTAGACGTGTTATTAATTTTCTGAACAAATCATCAAATCTCTGGGTCACAGGGTCACAGAGTGCATATTGGAATACACATTCTAGGACATAACTCTGGAATGCGAGAAGGTAGAATCACAAGATTTAGCACACGTCTTTATATTGCAACAGCTTATGATTGCTTTGAGATTGAGGTCAACGGTTCAATGATCTATACCAACGGGGTCAGTAAGTGCATTGTCAAGACAAAGCACAAATGCGTGAGTCAACCTCTCCCTTGAGTGTATTCTAGTTATTAATCAGATTGCTTCAATCGGTAATAAGTAAGTCCTAACCTGAAAATGCAGGCTACTTGGCCAGTATTGGTCCTGTACCGGCCCAGTCGCCTGCGTTATCAGGGCATAAATTCTTAATTTATTTGTATTTTATCAATCTTAAGTAGATATATTTAGTTACTAATCAAACTGCTTCATTCTGTCATAAATAAGTTCAATAAATTCTTGATTTATTTGTATTTTCCTAAGATTCAGATACATAATTAACCTTTTAACGCCGACAGATGTGATTGTATACACGCCTACACTGATCAGAACGGTCCTTCGATATTTGAAATTAGAATACAGATACTGAGCACCGCCTTGTTCATGTGTAGATACTTATTGATACAATGAAAAGATTCTATCTGGTACTCAGGTATCTGATGTCATAATCAATTACGTCACTAGTTAGCTGACGTCACAAGTCCACCAACTGTACGAATTGTATGTCTTTCCTGGATTTGAAATTTAATAACCATGCTGTTGAATATTTTGAAACTTATTTCACTGAGAGCTGTCGTTACATTATGAAGCAACAGCCGAGCCAAATTAGTTTCAAAATATTCAACAGCATGTCTGTAGAGTTACCTTGAATTTAGATTCTAGGAATTCAGTTTAAACCTGTTAAATCGATTCCAACACAAGGAGGAGGACATGGGCCAAGCTTAGCTAGAAATGGGCGGTGCATGGCTAGAAAAGGGCGGAGCGTAGCTAGAGATGGGCGGAGCGGAGGTAGACATGGGCGGAGCATAGCTAGAAATGGGCGGGGAAAAGCTAGAAATGCATGGGACATAGCTAGAAATGGGCGAAACGTAGCTAGAAATGGGCGGGGCATAGAGACAAATGGGCGAAATGTAGCTAGAAATGGGCGGGGTAAACCTAAAAATGAACAGGGCATAGCTAGAATTTGGCGAGACGTAACTAGAAATTAACAGGGCATATATGGAAATGGGCGAACCGTAGCTAGAAATGGAGGCGGTACAGCTAGAAATGGATTGCTCCATTGACAAGATATTTAAGGGGACAATATCAGACTCCTGGTTGCTAAATAGATCATCATAGAATCCCAGATGGGCACCATTTATAATTCTAAATATAGTTATTGAATTGGTTAAGGGTTCATTCATGGATGTTTGTCCAGGTGTGATTTTTAAACTTCAATCATAAGCCGCTCTGTTATGATAATTTAGCTACAAGTATATAGGCACATCTACATACAAACAAGTGTGAGGATCAGTTGCATATCTCGGATTTTCCAGTAGTTCATCCACTGCAGGTACAGTAAGTAAGCTGTTATGCAAAGGACTAAACAATGGTTCCATTTGATCATGCCTGCTTGCCTGTCCGCCTGCCTGCCTGCCTGCCTGCCTGCCTGTCTGCCTGCATGCATGTCAAGAATAATGGCACGTGGATTAATGCAAATTTTGGCAGATATGTTCGGTTCGGCGGATATCAGAGTTATGGTTATAATTTCAAAGTAGTGAAGTCTATAGGGAAAATACATTTGTGTCACAATTCGTCATTTATCGATGGATTAAAAGCAAATTGGGCAGATATATTCCGTTAGACAATATCTAATGCGACTATGAATTTGACGTGGCCAGGCTCATAACTCACAGAGTCATGGCCCTTGATGTATTTTCAAAGTATTTAAGATTATAGGGAAATATGTTAGTGGCACATTTCGTTATTTATTAATCGATTACAACTAAATTTGGCAGATATGTTCTTTTATACAACATCTACTCGAGCTAGGAATATGGAGTGACCCGGTCCATAGACAAGGGCCATGTCTCTTTTTAGTATTGAACCCTATAGGGAAAATGCATGTTTCATCAATTGTTGATGGACCAAAAACAATATCAGCAGATATGTTTCCTCAACCAAATATCTGTTTGAACTATTAATAAAAACGAACAAGGGCAATAACTCTGGTTCATTAAGACAAACTATTCAACCCTACATCTATGGTTAAAATAGGTTTCATTTGTTCAATCGTTAATGGATTAAAATAAGAGTGAGCAAATATGTACCTTGAGGGAATATCTATTAGTCAATCATATATATATATATATATATATATATATATATATATATATATATATATATATATATATATATATATATATATATATATATATATATATATATATATATATATATATTTATATATATATAGATAGATAGATAGATAGATAGATAGATAGATAGATAGATAGATAGATAGATAGATAGATATAGTGGCTATGTCAACGAAAAGCTATGCCCCTTGTTAAGTTTTCAAAGTATTGACGCATAATGGGGATATACGTTTGTAACACGTTTCGCCATTTATAAATGGTTTAAAACCAAATTTGTCAGATATGTTCCTTTAATGAATATCTCTTTGTCCTATCAAGATGAAGTAACCACAGTCACAAATAGCAAAGGTATGGCTCTTGCTATGTTATATTTTCAAAGTATTGGAGCTTATGGTACAAATACGTTACTAGCGCATGTCGCCATTTATCAACGGATTAAAACTAAATTTGACAGATATGTTTCTTTATGCAACATCTATTGGAGCTATCAATATGATGTAGCCATGCCCTTAAGAGCCATAACTCGGGTTCATTAAGTCGTTTTAAGTACATGTATTGAACAGAATTCTGCCGATATGTTTCTTCAGTCAAATATTTATAAATATAAAGGGTTCTTCACCTTTAAGCAAGGGCCATAACTCTTGTTCATTAATACAACGTATTCAACCATATGGTGACAGTACATTTGTTTCGTCAATGGATCTTTCCACTTTTAGCTATGCCCCGCCCCTTTCTAGCTAAGCTCCACCCACACCTCGCTCGTGTTGGGATCAATCGATCTCTGAACTCTCTAACTATCAATTTCCAGAAAACTATACATGTAACCTATTGAATATTTTGTAACTAATTTGACTGGGCGCTGTTACTGCCGGTGGCAGCAACAGCGTCAGGTCAAGTTAGTTTCAAAATATTCAAAAGCATGTTTATTAAATAGTAGCGATACATAATTCTTACAACGTGTCGGACTAATAAGAGTTAAAGACGGGCCTAATAGAATCATTTATGAGGTAATGATTATGACGTTATCCTGCACGCCGATTATAACGTCATATGACGTAAAATCATCGATGGATACTCTGGAAAGATGAATTGTTTTAAACCAAATTTAGCAGATATGTTACGTTAGCCAATATCTATTTGCCCTATGAATATGAAGAGGTTACGATTTGAAATAAGGGCGATAACGCGGACTCTTGAACGGTTTTTAAGTATTGAACCCTAATGGGAAAATAATCTGTGTCACGTTTCAGAAATTGTTAAAGGGTTAAACAAGATTTTGCAGAAATATTCCTTTAGAGCACTTTAATTATTTGATGGTTGGTGTCAGGGATGGCTGATCAATTGATCAACGCTACTTTTTCCATTGGACAATAACGTCAATGACACCAATATTCTTGCACAATTTTCTCATCCAAATATTTTACTGTGACCATTGTTCCGTTGGTAAATATCATTTGATGGGTCAATAATGCCAGGATTGGCTGCCCTATTGGTCATTGGTAATTTTCCCATTGGGCAATAGTATCACGAACGACAATATTTTATACCCTGCCAAAGGATTAGTGGTGTATTAGATGATGGCGCCGTGCAGGCGGGCTGGCTTCCAGATGATAACTCTATTACTGTTTATCAGATTACTTTAAAGCTTTATAGAGTGATTGGACTCGGTCTGGGGAAGAAGCCTATCAAAATTTCCTATGATCCGAAATCCAAAGTGACCGCCAGTCATCGACGGCCATCTTGAAAATTGGGCCAGGACAGGTGAAGAAACCTATCGAAACTGACTATGATCCGAAACCCAAGAGGGCCGCCAGCCGAGGGCGGACATCTTGAAAATTGGCTTCTAGATGATAACTCCTTCACCGTTTATCGAATTGCTTTGATACTACATATGGTGCTTGGACTAGGAATGAAGAAAACCATATCGAAAATGACGATGATCCTAAATCCAATATAACCGCCAGTCACAGGAAGCCATCTTGAATATTGGTTTCCGTTCGATAACTCCATTTCAGTTTGGGCGGATCACTTTGAGCCTTCATAGGATGACTGGACTATGTCTAACGAAGAAACTTACCGAAATTTAAATGATCAGAAATCAAAAATGGCCGCCAGCCATCGGCGACCATCTTGAAAATTGGTTTCCGGATGATAATTCCATGACTAGTTAGCGGATCGGTTTGAAACTTAAGAGGATGACTGGTCTACGTCTGAGGAAGAAATTGCTTTTTCTGATATCTCTCATTCATGAGTTTGTGATCATGACGTGGTATTATGCGCTGTTTGTGGATCTCTTGTTGTATTAGTGGTAAGGATGATTGCTTCATTGGTCAATAATCATAAGAACCATTGCCACATTGGTCTGTAGCAACAGTTATGATTGCTTGATTGACCAGAGGTGTTTGTTGTGCATTAATTACTGCAAAAATGTTTACGGTGTATCATCAGCTAGGTGAGCACTAGACCCTTGGACCATTTATTCTGATTCTGAAGTAGTCACCAATGAAGCTTACAATATTATATGAAATTCAAAAATTGTTATGGACAACGTACAATGACTGAAATTATTTAATATAGAGATAAACTGAGAATCCATGCAACCGTAACTACATTGATTTTCAACACCGCATAGCAGTGCAAGGTATTGCGCAACTAAGCCTAACAAAGAGAGTGACAGATCTACCCTGCATTATATTGTCGAGGAATAGAACATTAGCTATGCCATGCCCATCTCTAGCTAACCTCACTCACACCTCGCTCGTGTTAGGATTGGTCGATCCCTGAACTCTCTGACTATCAAAAACTATACAGGTAACCTGTTAAATATTTTGAAACTAATTTTACTGGGCGCTGTTGCTGCCAATGACAGCAACAGTACCCGGTCAAATTGGTTTCAAAATATTCAACAGTATGCTTATTAAATCGTAAAGACATACAATTCGTACAACGTGTCAGGCTATTAAGTGTTAAAGACGGAATACATCGTATCAATTATAACATAACTAAGTATGGCGTTAGCCTACGTCATTGAGTTGCTTATGACGTCATATCGTGTCATATGATAGATGGATACATTGGAAAGGTACAGTACAGTCATGAAGTGATTTGTGAACCACGTGCCACAGTCAGAGATTCTTTGCTACTCAGTACCGCGTATGGCCACCCCTAACACTGACTAGGGCCTGACACGTTCTCTGAAGCTGTCAATTAAATATCGGAACGAAGGATGCAGTATGTTGTCCCACTCCTATGTCAAGGCGTGCTAAAAATGTTGGAGGCTGGTGGGTTGGGCTGGTCGAGCTGAAATGGCTCGCTCCGGAAAGTCTCACGCATACGCAATGGAATTCATGAATCATTTCCTCACTCAGTCATATGACGTCATAATCAACAACTCGGCGTGTATGCTGACGTCATGAATGATTAGATTAACCCGTCTAGCTCTTAATAGTCCCACACGTTGCACGAATTGTATGTGTTTGCTATTTAAGAAACCTTCTGTTGAATATTCTAAACTAATTTAACCGTGTGTTGTTGCTGCCATATGCAGCAACAACACCCAGTCAAATTAGTTTCAAAATATTCAGCAGGATACCTGTATAGTTTTCTGGAAATTGATAGTCAGGGAGTTCAGAGATCGATCGATCCCAACACGAGCGACGTGTGGGTGGAGCTTAGCTAGAGATGGGCGGGGAATAGCTTAAACTGGAAAGGCGCATGCAAGTCGGGAGACCGAGGTCTTCACTCTATCGCTCGATAGCCTGAATTTCTCAGTATAGGTTAGCCACCATTGCTCTGTGTTGTCACCACTCAGAATGAGCTATTACCCTATTGCACCAGCAACGGGCCAGACAAAAGGATGGAAAACTTCGCGCCTATACCTTACACCAGTCAGAGACCAATTCTGGATACAGTACAGGTATGTGTAGCCACGAGCAACACTGCCACCATACATCATGACTGAATGTTCCACTACGTTGGCATCAGCAAATATTTCATTCTTACGTTGCCATTGCACACACCCAACTATCCTGAATCTCCCTGCAGACTCGTGAACAAGTTTGTGAACAAGACAACTTCCTATTGATATGAGTCTAGTTGAGATATTCTCTATTCCGTTCGAGTCTCTCTCACGGGTACTCTCACAGCCGTTCTGCGGGCCTTCAAACTGGCATGCAGTCTGCTTCTAACAGTCTAGTGGATATCGCCAGCCACATCTGTTGAGCATCAGTGCACAAAAAGAATTAGCAAATCCCTTCAAAAGCAATAAGCAGATTAATTATATTGCTGTCTGTGGGAAAAGATTGTGGTTTACGGAATGTCAGCTGACTGCACCTATATATACATGGGGTTTATCGCGCACTCAGACAAGCTCCTTGACCGTTTTTTGTATTTTAAATAATGCACTAAAACTGTAACTTTGTGACGAAACAATTAAACACTTTGTATTGTTATAATATGCAAAGCGTTGTTTTACTCACGTGTACTCACCTTTTTCGGAAATAGGCCCTAGAGAGAAGCATCACAATGTGGGCCTATATCGCGCAGATTGGTATTGCTTCGCTCACTACCATAGGCATATATAGAGCACGCATATATCATAAGTTATGATAATTACCGGTTATGTAATGAAGTTCTTCGGGTTAGAAATAAATAACGTCACTATTTTTCTATGATAAAATATTGTATTATTAGATTCACATAGCGAAAACATCAAGCGATCATTTGCATGTAGGCCTACACTAATTAGTAATCGAGTAACATACGGTACTATCGCGCATCAAGTCGCTATATCTGTGCGATATAACGCCATGAAAATGTCAAATTCTTTTGTTGATCCCTTGAGATTTTATTTTACAGAGCAAGACCTAGATAACGCGCGTTTGTATACTACACAAGACATGCTCATAATGATGTACATATATCAGAGAAAGGTGGCCCACGATATCTCTAAATTGCGCATTAATATGCGTGATATTATCCAGAGATGCGTGCGCAATATAAGCCTACTGGATGCGCGATATTAATCGAATGGCCCATGGTGCATTGCGAGACAAGAAAAGCACATGGTTCATATCGGCTTCACAACTATTCTCGGAAGACATCGATTAAATAAACAAACAACCGCCAAACGTTTTTTGCCAACTTTGCTTAAACCTCGATGCCTTCCTACACTAGGGAGCATAGTTTATTAATTTCCTTTTTGAAAATGACGAAAATACCATTTATTTCAGTTTAGGCACAGATTGACGTTGAGAGACTTTGGGCGCATACGTGTAGGCGGGATTTATACTGCAATGTATTTGACATACGCCAGCAGTTCTTGTGTGACGGATGTACAGTGATTTACGAAATCTTTGGGAGTGCATACACTGAAAATTGTACAACTACAAAGATATAAACGATGTCAATATACATGGCATGATGATGTTATTGTTTGCTGATGAATATTCTATACTAAATGTTTACTAGAATTATTATAATTACAGTGATTATGTGGATAGTACATACATTCCCGAATAATGATTTGTATAAACAATAATAACTCAACGTCAACAATATCATGAATTGAACTTTAACCTCTAGCTATCCTTCAGGCCTAAACCATAGCATCTTGCCATCACAACTGCCCTTGTTCGGTTTGGAAATAGACGCGCACACAATCACGAGCATCATACGCGTAATAGTCTGCGTGAGCATTTTGTGCTCTTAAAGGTGGCTCTATCCATCTTTGTACATCCCGTACTGATTCAGCAGACACATTTTGTAAATAGTGTTGTAGTATACGAGCAGCTACTTCAACGGCGTCTACCTTCTCAGGGGATATGATGCTCCGCTTGGAAAGACACGCTAACGATCGCCAAATGCGTTTTCAACTACTCTATGTTTTAGCAAAAATGATAAACGATGATTGGATATTTGCTTTTTATGTGACAGGTGATGCCCCGGATATGGTCTAAGTAAATATTGTTTATGTGGAAACGGTGCATCGCCAACGTTGTCATGTCATATATGGGAACTTTCTGATTTCTGGACCACCTTCGAGACCGAGTTCTGGACCGCCTTCAAGAAAAATTGTCTGCATGAATAGCCATGATCTTCGACAACGTTCCATAAATCTATCAGCTAAAAGTAACCAGTCTTCGTTAGTTGGTCGGCTCATGCAGATATTTCGTAGATAGTAAATCGCCAACCATTTCTGGTGAATAACTGGCCGTATCCCTAGGCGATAACTGGACGCACCACTGCTACCAACCAATGAACCTCTCTTGTGTCAACAGTACATTAAAGCGCTCAAAATAACATTTATTTCAATTAACCATTTAATTCACCTTACCATAGTATTCATCTATCATCTGACCTCGTATGACGTCATAATCAGCCCAGCGCGTGCATAACGACGTCCCAATCATTACGTCGCAAAGGGTTCCATATAGACCGTCATAAACTCTCAAACAGTCCGACACGTTGTATGAATTGTATGTCTTTGTAATTCTTTGCAGCTTAATCAACATGCTGTTGACTATTTTGAAACTAATTTGACTGGGCCTTAGGCAGCAACAGCACACAGTCAAATTAGTTTCAAAATATTCAATAGCTTACTTGTGTAGTTTTTTGGAAATTGATAGTCATGGTGTTCAGAGATCGATCGATCCCAACACGAGTGAGTTGTTAGTGGAGCTTAGCTAGAGATGGGCGGAGTATAGCTAAAACCGGAAAGGTCCATTGCCAATAGTTTTCATGGAAATCTTGATATTTGCAGCCAAGAAGAGTATTTTTGTAATATCATAAGAAAATTTACAAAACAGTAGATTTTTGTTATCCTTCATTGCTGTACGAATTGTATGTCTACTATTTAATATTACCATGGAATATTTTGAAACCAATTTGACTGGGCGCTGTTGCTGTTTATCCATCAATCATATCATTTATCAAAAGTGTAATGTTCAAGAAAATTCAAATTTCTGCTTAACCATTGTCCAATTTCAGACCAGGAAGAATATTTTTGAAATTTACCACTGGAATGACTGACTCGGTTACCGCGCCTGCAAAAGGACATTTCTCAAGATAACTGCAGAGGTCGTTTTACCTGTTTGTCCATTAAAGGGTTAAGTTGACACAAGAGGGGTTAAACCCAACGACTGCTTTAGTTAGAGATCCTCAATGAGAATCTCATAATCTACACGTATATAAATCATAAACACAGACTTTATCGCTGAGGCAGAGGCGTGTGTATTCATTGTTAGACTCGCAGGGTGACGGGTTAAAAAGTGTATACAAAAACGATCACATATAGCCATACACTTATCAATATTACCTTGAACTTGGACTATATCTCATTATGATATGTAGAGCAAATCGATCAGTGTCTTTCTTGTCGAATTACTAATGTGAAATGGATTTGCATATTTATGCAGATTTGCCTAAAAAAATTCGCGTTTGGTGTAGATTCAATCTACAACTCCTGCGCCTCCCGCCCCTTCCAGCGGCGTCAGGTGGAGACACTCATTTATTCGTTATGTTTACGGGTCTGAGCGCGCGATATGCTACGCGCATAATTATGAGCATACCGTCCCACGCATATATGTGCATACATTCCCCTCTATAACGGCCACATGCATTTGGGGCCGATAAAATAGAAGTTCTCATCTTTCGCTGGCAGTTTTAATGACGCATACCGTGTCCAGTATAGACAGGCTACATAATACTTACTAGTGGTATTCAAAACCAGTCTTCCGTGAAGTTCAAATTACTACGATTAAAATACCTCGTATATCGATATTATACTATCTCTTCACAATCCTGTAGTACAAATACCTCAGTCCTTCACTCAGATCGAGCGTCCACCTGTTTATTGGGCCCCATACTATAGCTGTTTTAAGGAGAAATAATCATTTTAAGACCTACTGTATCTCAACCCGTTTCAAGAATCGCAATTTTAAGGTAACTATACAGGTAAGCTGTTTAATATATTGAAGGAACCGTTTGGTACCTGCTGCCAGCTTCCAGTCAAATTAGTTTTAAAATATCCAACATAATATTGATTAAATTGCCATTAAGTGTTTGAACTCGCCATTTCGTGTTCTAATCGTTAAAGGACACTGGAGGAATCCAGTTTACTCATCAATCATATGACGTCACAATTAACTACGAGACGTGTAAGACGACGCTATAATCAATGACGTCATGAATCAAGTAGATACATTTTTCGTAGCGAACGCTTAACTGACGAAGGAATAAACGTTGCTGTACGAACTGTATGCCTTTACTATATAATAAACACGGTGTTGATTATTTTGAAACCAGTTTACTGGCCGCTGTTGCTGCCATCAACACCACCCAGTCAAATTAGTTTCAAAATATTCAACAGCTTACCCATATAGTTTTCTGGAAATTGATTGTCATGGAGTTCAGGGATCGATCGATCCCAACACACCAAAGCGTGAGTGGAGCTTAGCTAGAGATGGATAGGGCATAACTAAAACTGGATTCCTATATTATTTCGGGATGTAGCAGGTCACCATCTGTCCTTATTAACCTTCGGTCACCATCATACCTTATTAACCTCCGGTCACCATCTGTCCTTATTAACCTCAGGTCACCATCTGTCCTTATTAACCTCGGTTCACCATCTGTCCTTATTAACCTCGGTTCACCATCTGTCCTTATTAACCTCCGGTCATCAGCTATCCTTATTAACCTCGGTTCACCATCCGTCCTTATTAACCTCAGGTCACCATCTGTCCTTATTAACCTCAGGTCACCATCTGTCCGTATTAACCTCGGTTCACCATCTGTCCTTATTAGCCTCCGGTCACCATCTGTCCTTATTAACCTCGGTTCACCATCTGTCCTTATTAACCTCAGGTCACCATCTGTCCTTATTAACCTCGGGTCACCATCTGTCCGTATTAACCTCGGTTCACCATCTGTCCTTATTAACCTCCGGTCATCAGCTATCCTTATTAACCTCGGTTCACCATCTGTCCTTATTAGCCTCCGGTCACCATCTGTCCTTATTAACCTCCGGTCACCGTCTGTCCTTATTAACCTCCGGTCACCATCTGTCCTTATTAACCTCGGTTCACCATCTGTCCTTATTAACCTCGGTTCACCATCTGTCCTTATTAACCTCGGTTCACCATCTGTCCTTATTAACCTCGGTTCACCATCTGTCCTTATTAGCCTCCGGTCACCATCTGTCCTTATTAACCTCCGGTCACCATCTGTCCTTATTAACCTCCGGTCACCATCTGTCCTTATTCACCTCAGGTCACCATCTGTCCTTATTAACCTCCGGTCACCATCTGTCCTTATTCACCTCAGGTCACCATCTGTCCTTATTAACCTCAGGTCACCATCTGTCCTTATTAACCTCAGGTCACCATCTGTCCTTATTCACCTCAGGTCACTATCTGTCCTTATTAACCTCGGTTCACCATCTGTCCTTATTAACCTCCGGTCATCATATGTCCTTATTAACCTTCGTTCACCATCTATCCTTATTAACCTCAGATCACTATCTGTCCTTATTAACCTCGATTCGCCATCTGTCCTTATTAACCTCGGTTGACCATCTGTCCTTATTAACCTCGGTTCCCCATCTGTCCTTATTAACCTCGGTTCACCATCTGTCCTTATTCACCTCCGGTCACCATCTGTCCTTATTAACCTCGGTTCACCATCTGTTCTTATTAGCCTCCGGTCATCATCTGTCCTTATTAACCTCGGTTCACCATCTGTCCTTATTAGCCTCCGGTCACCATCTGTCCTTATTAACCTCGGTTCACCATCTGTCCTTATTAACCTCCGGTCACCATCTGTCCTTATTAACCTCGGTTCACCATATGTCCTTATTAGCCTCCGGTCACCATCTGTCCTTATTAACCTCGGTTCACCATCTGTCCTTATTAACCTCAGGTCACCATCTGTCCTTATTAACCTCGGTTCACCATCTGTCCTTATTAGCCTCCGGTCACCATCTGTCCTTATTAACCTCCGGTCACCGTCTGTCCTTATTAACCTCCGGTCACCATCTGTCCTTATTAACCTCGGTTCACCATCTGTCCTTATTAACCTCGGTTCACCATCTGTCCTTATTAACCTCGGTTCACCATCTGTCCTTATTAACCTCGGTTCACCATCTGTCCTTATTAGCCTCCGGTCACCATCTGTCCTTATTAACCTCCGGTCACCATCTGTCCTTATTAACCTCTGGTCACCATCTGTCCTTATTCACCTCAGGTCACCATCTGTCCTTATTAACCTCAGGTCACCATCTGTCCTTATTAACCTCAGGTCACCATCTGTCCTTATTCACCTCAGGTCACTATCTGTCCTTATTAACCTCGGTTCACCATCTGTCCTTATTAACCTCCGGTCATCATATGTCCTTATTAACCTTCGTTCACCATCTGTCCTTATTAACCTCAGATCACTATCTGTCCTTATTAACCTCGATTCGCCATCTGTCCTTATTAACCTCGGTTGACCATCTGTCCTTATTAACCTCGGTTCCCCATCTGTCCTTATTAACCTCGGTTCACCATCTGTCCTTATTCACCTCCGGTCACCATCTGTCCTTATTAACCTCGGTTCACCATCTGTTCTTATTAGCCTCCGGTCATCATCTGTCCTTATTCACCTCCGGTCACCATCTGTCCTTATTAACCTCCGGTCACCATCTGTCCTTATTATCCTCCGGTCACCATCTGTCCTAATTATCCGCCAGTCATCATCTGCCCTTATTATCCTCCGGTCATCATCTGCCCTTATTATCCTCCGGTCATCATCTGCCCTTATTATCCTCCGGTCATCATCTGCCCTTATTATCCTCCGGTCATCATCTGCCCTTATTAACCTCGGGTCACCATCTTTCTTTATTAATCTCTATTTCAAAATATACAAGATGGTCTTGCAGGACAGGTGGGACATTATCACATATATACAAGGCGGTCTTTCAGGACAGGTGGGGCATGATCACAGATCCGGAAAGTGTTCATGCCATATCTTCCCGAACGGAAACCTGATTTGGAAGGATGTATATTCGAAAAGCCTCTCGAATATTTTCAAACCAGATTGACTCAAAATTGACGCTGTCTAATGCACCAAACAATATGAGTCAAATTCTTATCAGCTTCACTAATGTGCAAATAGCTTCTCTTTGATGAAGTGGGTACGCAGGGGTGAAGAGGTCGGTATATATAATACTTTATTGCTTTTTTATGCCATTATCTGCTAATCAGCACAGCGCAGTTATGAAAAGGACATATAAAAAACCAAACACAATAGGCCTATAAGCAACATACATGCTTTTCACTACGTAAGACCACGTAGTTTAAGCGACTAAAATAAGACAGTAACGTTTGTTCTGTACATTTGTGCAAGTGTCTATTTCTGACGTGTTCGTGATCAAAGCAATCAAGGTAAGGCACTGCTAGCTTGTAATAACGAGGCGGTTAGTCTCAAATTAAGGAATGCGTACGCACTTTCTGATAAAAGCATCGCTCTTGTAGCTCAGTGAAGTTAGCTGGATATTGGATATTGAATATTCAATTTCCTGTAGCGGGATATTGGATATTCAATTTCCTTTAGCGAGGCTTTGAATATTCAATATCATGTGTCGGGATATTGACTATTCCACATACTTGGATTTGAGATAATCATTCGTGAGCTAACGTACATGTGACAGGTCGCGGGTCAGGTGCAGACGTGGCAGCACATTGGGCAACACGATGGCGGCATTCGGTTGGTTGAGGCGCCTGCTGGGTCCGCTAGCGGCAGCGTAGCTCTCTCATGAGTATCCTGACTGAGCTGTGGTTATCTGAGTGGCGCGGGTGGCCCTGCTCGCCCTGTGCCACGTGCGCACCGAGCGTATGGCGGTCGGTCAAGGCAGGTTAAATATCTTCCTCGTGTGCCTCTGGTATTGAGAGGACTGCTTGAGACGATGAAATTGAAGGCAGGCATAAGTTCAGCAGACGTATAACAATTTATTCTGACACAAAAGATATATTGAATATTCAATTTCCTATAACAAGATATTGGATATTTAATATGCTGTGATTCGATATTCGGTTGAATGGCGGGTGATGGATATTGGGTGGGCGTGGTGCGGGGATGGATGGGTTGTGATGCGGCGGGCCGAGGTGCCAGCTCTGTCCTCTGGTGACAGTATACTGCTCTGATCGAGCACGCTGACTGAGCTGTGGCTAGCAGCAGCAGCAGCAGCAGCAACAACAACAGCAACAGTAGCAGCAGCAGCAGCAGCAACAGCAGCCGCAACAACAACAACAACAGCAACAACGACAAAAGCAACAACAACAACAACAACAATATTCAAACAACCAACAACAGCGACAGCAACAACAAAATACAACAACAACGACATAATCGTAGTATTAGTAGTAGTAGTAGTAGTAGTAGTCATTGAAAGCTGTGCTGAATTTGGCTCTGCTAATTCTGACGAATATTTTCGTCACCACTGCTCATTTTCACTTTATTTTTGTTTTGTTTGCTACATAAGCGTATTTAGTTGATTTGGGTATTTTCTGTTTGTGTGTATTTCGTTGATGTTTGTCATATTCTGCGGCTGTAGTTTTGAATTTTCTAAAACTAGAGTCGCTGAGTAAGCTGTCATTGCCTTGCATTGGCAGGTCTCGTTTTGTTTTGTACATAAGTTTAGTTGAGATCTTGGCCGCCGTATCTACGTTATTACCAAGAACATTTTAACTCGGCGGGCTTGGTCTTCTATTCAGACGTCTCGCTTACTTGGTTAGCTAGCGGGCGGCGTACATGCATTTATATTCACTAAAGCAGACAGGTGTATATTTCAATCTAGGTCAATGTGAACGCTCGCATCAAGCATGTCAAGCCGTTATAAGCAGCTACTAAGCCTTCGGCTTACCACTGCTGGTTTGAATGTTGGCGCTATTGATGTTTACCATGGCATAAAAGACACTGTGGGCGCTGGACCAAATGTATTAAAGGGACTAATTAATATTAGCAGAAATGTATGGCATTTAACCGTCAGTTCACAGGGAATTAAAGAAAGGTTTTTGGAAGAGGGCCTGATTGTCAATGGACAAGTATGTAAAATCGAAGAGGTTGATTCGGATAAACTGATTGTGAAAGTGAAGGCGCCTCTCGAAATTCCGAATGAGCGCATTACAGCGGAAATGGGAAAATATGGGCAAGTTGTGAAAATTGAAAGAGAGACATACGCCTTCTATAGGACGCTTGAAAATGGTATAAGACGGGTGTGGGTGGAGAAGATAGATAAACCAATTCCAGGCAAATTGTCTATTGATGGGAGATTTTTCCTCCCTGTGTGGTATAGAGGTCAGGTTAAAGAATGCCGTATCTCCTCTAGTACCGACCACCTAGCTAATACCTGTCCTTATAGAAATAAGTGCCTATTGTGTGGATCATCTGCTCATTTTAAATCTCGATGTGATAAGAGATCAACTATGAATGATGCTAGTAGGCTTAATGTGGAAGAAGCCAGGGCTAGCTATATGACGCAAATGGCTGCATCTCTCAATTCCAGCGAAGTGCCCACTAGTAACAATGCGCCGCACACCTATGCGCATGTTGTTAGTAGGGCTGCATGCCCCATTGATAGTAAGACTGTGGACACCAATGTTAGTAAGATTGGGGGTTCCATTGTTACTAAGGTTGGGGATCCAGTTTTGGCAAAACATGTTGATGCGATTGAGGTTCTGGAGACAGGCATATCTGCTACCCCTCCAGCAACGGTTAATGAAATAACCCGGGAAAATGATGATGCTGATGCTGTTGATGACTCACAAAGTTTGGTACTGGGACAAACAAAATTTGCATCTCAGTCAATGGAAGTTGATGTACCATGTGATTTTTCACCACTAGCTGAATCTGATTTGGTAATAAAAGATTCTACACAGGTGGATGGACATGATAATATTACTGGTGGTCTTAAAAGAGTGATAGAAGACCTGAGCTCTGAGGCCGAGGATGGCGAAGATGAGGATTTTGACGATGCCATCTCTGTTGCAGAGTCTGATACCTCGACCCAAACACAGGAATCCCAGCAGCCTGATGAAATGGTGTTGTATCGCTCTGAGAAGGGCGAGGTTTTGGTTCCATATATAACACGTGTAGGCGTTCGCTACAGGCACTAGCGCAGTGATTCTGATATTTCCCGGTATCAGCATCTGACCATTACTGATCTGTCAAATTCAGAGTTTATTATGAAGATTGGCAAATGGGCCAAACGGGATAAGAATACTAAAAAGATAAAACCAAACTAGGCATTATGGGTATTATTTATAGATTTTTAATCATAATGATAATTTGCTCACTCAATTGCTGTGGTTTGAATGATGGATTTAAGCAACGCATGTTGCTAGAGAAACTATCTGATTTAAAAGCTGATATCGCCATGCTTCAGGAAACTAAGTTCCATAATGTTAAAGTACTAGAAGACTTCAAACAACTCTCTAAGGGTGAAATATTGTATTCCAATGCCACTGATTTAAATACAGGAGTGGCGATCTTGTTTTTACCCAGGTGTTTGAGTTTATTAAATATCATTTCAACGGAAGCTGATAGTAATGGCAGATGGGTCGTGGTGACTGTTGAAATGTCTGGTTCAACACTAAATTTGATGTCTATTTATGCCCCTGCATCCCATTCTCAACGACGTGCATTTTATTCAGCTCTTCGCCCAGTAATTCATGATAGATCAGAAAATATTATTATTGGTGGAGATTTTAATTGTGTTTTAAATCCAGAGAAGGATAGGCGTTCGCTATCAATATACTCTGATACGTCTCATCGGCGTTTACAGGAAATATGTGACAGTGAGCACCTTTTGGATAGTTATAGGGTTTTAAACCCTGAATGCTGTGAGAGTACCAGAGTAACAGCAAATGGTCAGACAGCCTCTCGTTTAGACAGGATTTATGTACAGAGAGAGAGCTAAAAGGGTTAATTTCGGATACTGGCATATATCCCGTACCTTTTTCTGATCATTGCCTAGTTTCCACTGTGATAGATAATGCAGAATGGGTTACACGTGGTCCAGGTTTTTGGAAACTGAATATTTCCTTGCTGAATGATTTTGAGTACCATCGATGTATTGAAAGTTTCTGGCGTTTTAAGCTCCGCAATATATCAGAATTTGAAAGTTTGATTTTTTGGTGGGAAGATGTTAAACTAGGGTTTGCTAATATATCAAGGCAATATTCTATTCAAAAGGCAAGGAAAATGCGCAAAGAGGAGAGAAGGTTGATTCGTCTACAAACCTTAATTTTTCGCAAAGTTTCAAGCGGTGATATTCACTTGACTGAGGTTTTGGAGGAGACCAGGTTAAAATTATCACAAATGGAAATCTACAGAGCAGAAGGCGCAAAAGTAAGATCAAGAGCCCAATTTTATTCTGAAGGTGAAAAGCCAACAAAATATTTTTGTGGCCTAGAAAAGTCTAGAGGTGTGGAAAAGATAATTATGGGCCTTGAAATAAATGGGCAAGTTGTTAATTCAAATAAAGATCTACTAGAAACTGTTCAGACATTTTATGAAAATGTATATAAGTCTGAAGAAATTGATGAAGAGTTGGCAGCTGAATTACTTGCTAATATTAAGGAAACATTGACTCCTCCGTTGGCTGATATTTGTGATGAATATTTAACCTTTGAAGACCTGACTAAATCGCTTAAAACAATGAAGAATGGAAAATCGCCAGGGGGAGATGGCCTGCCTGTTGAGTTCTACGTTACTTTCTGGCATCTCATTGGTCCGAAATTATGTGAGATTGTTAAAGGAATTTTCCATCAGGGAAAACTTCCTTTGACAATGTCTCAAGCACATGTACGTCTGTTATTTAAAAAGGGTGACCGGAGTGATATACGGAATTATAGGCCAATTTCTCTCCTTGGAGTTGATTACAAGATTATTTCTAAAGCGCTTTCACTAAAACTAGGTCAGGTGCTGGGCGACGTTATTAATCCTGCTCAGACATGTTCAATACCTGGTAGATCAATATTAACCAACACTGCGCTCATTAGAGATCTGATTCAGTTAGTTGAAAAGGATAACATTCCAGGTGCCATTGTGGCATTAGATAATGAAAAGCCTTTCGATCGTTTGGAGTGGAAGTTTTTGTTGATGTCATTAAATCGATTCGGCTTTGGGCCCAATTTTATTAAATGGATCCGAATATTGTACAATGGCATTACTAGTAGATACCTTGTGAACAATTTTATAAGCCAGCCAGTTGTCTTAGAACGAGGGGTTCGACAAGGTTGCTCGCTGTCAGCACTTTTATTTGTAATTTGTATGGACACCTTGGGAGCGACAATAAGAGAAGATATACATTATCATGGACTGTGTATTCGTGGTCTTATGGAACCAGTGAAATTATCACAATATTCCGATGATACGACTATTTTTGTTGGCCAAAATAGTGATTTTAATCGTTTACATCTTACTTTGGAGAATTTCCAAAAAGCGTCAGGGCTCAAAATTAATAAAGAAAAATCAGTAGGTTTGTTTTTAGGTTCATGGAAAGATCGAAATGATCAGCCATTAGGCACCAATTGGTCCACTGACATAATACAGATCTTAGGCATTCATTTCAGTCGAACACATCATGATTCCATTAATTGGACAAACTTGCTTTCTAAAATGAGCAAGAAAATTATTCAATGGACACATCGACATCTGACTATTTTTGGCCGGGCAATAGTGATCAATAATTTGATATTGTCACAACTTTGGTATATTGCTGCAGTTGTTAATATGCCCAAACATGTTGAAAAGGAAATTACCAAGATGATATTTGATTATTTGTGGGAGGGTAAAACACACCTTGTCTCACAACGTGTCTGTACTAATAATAAGCTTGATGGTGGGCTTTCCATTCCAGACCTAAGAATTAAATGCGTCTCGGGAAGGCTGCAATTATTCGATGATTTACTTCATTCAGATAGTCAGTGGGCAAATGTGTCTAGATGCCTTATAGAAAGGTATATTGAGCCATTTTCAGCTAAATCCTTTTTCTGGTCTTAGAAACCTCCACCGAATTACACACGGATTCCATCGATATTGTTGGACATTAAAGCTGCTTTAGCTAAGTTTGTTCGCAAAGAAGATTCACCTCTTTGCTGGGAGCATGCCTCCAGCCAGTACCTATGGGGGAATGATCATATTCTATATGAAGGCAGAGTTTTATATTACACTTCTTTTGCTAAGCATGGTATTCACAATTTGTGTGATATTGTGGATGTGAAAACTCGAAAATGGAAATCACTATATGACATATCACGAGTAACATCTTTACGCCCAATTGACGTGCAGCGCCTTCTAAAACGGTTACAAGAAGCAATTCCAATGGAATGGTTTCTTCTCCCTAATGGGTCTGTGAATGATGCTTGCTCCAAGTTAATTCTGGAAAGTACTGATGGACGTTTTTCATATACGTTAAGGAATAAGGGGTGGTATAATATTTTAATGTTGCAGAATATTACTATTCCAAAGGCTGTCACGGCATGGGAAAGGACTGAACATTTTCCCCAGAGTTGGGATGTGGTTTGGAAAAATATCCATTCACCACACATACCTAATCGAGCAAGGGATGTTGTCTGGCGATTGCTTCATAGAAAACTATGGGTGGGCCCCCTCCTCAAGAAAGTTGGCATAGCAAATAATGCCCACTGTCTATTTTGTACAGACACTGAGGAAACCATTATCCATTTGTTTACAGAGTGTTTGCCCGTCTCCCAATTATGGATGTACATTGAACAGATATTTAGGAAAATTGTTACACTTGATATCAACATAATCCAAGATGCAATTCTATTTCATGAATTAGACGCTTATAATCTGACTAATAATGCAAAGAAGATCTTGTTATTTTGTTTGAGTGTGGCGGTCTGGGCAATTTGGAAGCATCGTTGTACGATAGTTAGTGACTCATATACAGGGTTTAACTCCAGGACCTTTGACAAATTGAAGTGCGCTTTTCGTGCCTTGTTCTCGTATTGCCTTAAATGTGAATTTCATGATGCAGTGACTAAAAATAGACTTCATTCTTTTGAAGTTATTTGGTGCTCTGGTGATTTGATTTCCATTGTTTCGACAAATTTGATTTTTTATTATCCACCGTAATTGGCCTCTGGAGTGATTTATTAAATAATATACATGTATTTGTGCGCTTGGAGCTGTGATTTTGTTTCAAACTACTTTGTTTTGATGTTTTCTATATTTAAAAGCTAACTATATATTTGTAAATTATTATTTTAAAGCACATGCAAAATTTGTGGTTTTGGAGTGCGCGTGCGTGTGCATGCATGTGCGCTGACTGTTACTATGCGAAACAGCAGCATTTACTTCACGCAGCAACAGCTCCAACACGCGCATGCACTCTAAAACTCTGCTAATCAGTTTGAGATGAAAATTGCGAGTGTTTGCTCTGAAAGGGTTAAACCTTGTACCTAAATTTAGGTGGTCGTTTGAACAGGTTAACTCATTTTGGTTTTTTCAATGTTAATAAACAATCCAACATTTTTTATTAATAATGTTTGTTCCGGGGTAATTTTAGAATCCGAATCCAAAAGTTAATTGCTTTCGACTAAAATAAATTTAACATTCAATGTACTGCTTCCTAATAATAGATTGGAAATACTTAGCATGTATACATATAATTGTGTTTGTCCCGGGATAATTATGGAATCTCATTTTCAAGGTAAATTGTATTGTTTGAAATCGTTTGTTAAGTTTCAACCCTCTTCAACTATGTAGGTTACATTGTCACCTCACTGAGCTCGGTGTAATATCTTAGTGTTTACTTTTTATAGATTATCCTGCGGGGCGTTGATTATTGATTAATTTGTTCCCGATTGACTGTGTGTGTTAAATACGTTCGCTCGCTGTGTTTGTTTCACAGCCTATTCTCGCGTGAGCTTTATAATTTTAATGGAATGTTGTTGAGCTAGTTACTTGGAATTTTTAAAGGGACATATTTAGCTGTTTTGAATTTTTAAATTAATCGTCTGACCACCGTATATGTATTGTTTATTTATAGACATGACTGATATAATCTTTTGTTCTCTTTGATTTATTCTATGTTTAATGTTCTTTCAGTCAGTTTATTTTTGGGTATTATGGATTTCCACACGATCCATTGATCGTGTTACCAAAAAAAAAAAAAGTAGTAGTAGTAGTTGTAGCAGTAGCAGTAGCAGTAGCAGCAGTAGTAGTAGTAGTAGTAGTAGTAGTAGTAGTAGTAGTAGTAGTAGTAGTAGTAGTAGTAGTAGTAGTAGTAGTAGTAGTAGTAGTAGTAGTAGTAGTAGTAGTAGTAGTAGTAGTAGTAGTAGTAGTAGTAGTAGTTATCTGTTGTAGGTGTATGATTGCACTTCAAATCTTTGATCTGGCGCAAGAGGAGGCAAACGAAGTTGAAGATGAGAACCGTCAGTGTGTCATTCGTGTCGTTATGGACAGGGCAAATGGCTCGAATCTTACGAAGAAGACCAGTTTATTCAGCGGTTCCGAGTTACGAAAGACTCATTGAATGACATCCTTGCACTTTTAAGATTAGAGCTGGAACATCCAACTCGATGAAGCTGTGCACTTCCATCAGCTCTCCGATTAGTGTGTGCCCTGCGCTATTTCCCATGTGGGGCGTTTCAGATTGTGGTCGATGACACGTCTGGAATTTCGCAACATGCCTTTGAATAAGCCATTCAAGGAGCGTTTTATGACCTTTACTCAGACGCTCAATGCTAGGCAATCTGTGATACGTGGATTTGACCAAATAACAGGATTGACGGAACACACATCCATATTCGAAATCCGGGTGGAGCTGATTCCCAATTATTCATGAACCGAAAGGGCTATTGCAGATTACATTGTCAGTCCGTTTTTGGCCACAAAGCTTGTTGACCAACGTAGTTTGCCGGTGGTGTGGTTCAGCACATGATTCATGGATTTGGGAGGAGTCCTCATCGTTCAGTCGATTCGGCATGGGTGAACTCTCAGGAATTCGTGTGGGGGGGTGCCGTCTACATGTGTCGCCCATTTCAGCTGACCCAGGTTCGGTTCGTCAGGAGAGGACGGGTGGGGGTGGTAGGGGGTGGGGTGTTGTGGGGGTAAGGGTGTGTGTGTGAGGTGTGGCTGACAGGCGGTATAATATCGCACATCGGCGAGCACGTTCCCGGATCGAGATGCCTTTGGCATTTTAACTCTTTAATGACTAAATTAGTTTTGAAAAATCCGGATAAGTAGTATGTATATTAAGGCTATCAGAACAGAGGGTGGTGGTAGCTCCGGATCGCCGATCGGCGGCTACAGGAGGGTGGTGGGCTGTTAGAACAGAGCCCTCTCAATTCCTGGGCCGGCTGGCTGCGATGTGTTTTACAACATAGGCCCCATCCCAAGCCACCGGTGGGCCCCACCCCCAGGCCGCCCCCATCAGCATGTGATACCATCAAAATCCCCATATTCATGAAACGCAACTGGATAGGTACACACATTTGCTATGGACATTGATGAAGTACTTCAAAATTTGGCGAGATTGTAGCAGCAGGGGCTTATTCGCTGCACCACTTGTGCCGAGAAGCTGGCAGCTCTCCTTCCCGAGAAACCAACCCCAGCCCCACGCCGGAAGCTACCAACCACTCCTGAGAAGTCAACCCCAGAGACACGCAGGTAGCAACCAACCACTCGTGAGAAGCGAACCCCAGCTTTCCTTCCCGAGAAGCCCCCCCCCCTCCCCCATCCCTAACCACCCCCCACCCCCCGCAAAGCTAAAAGCCCCACCCAAAGTTCACAGATGAGGAGATCGACAGGTTACTTGATGCAATAATCCAAGAAATGAGGGACATACCCCATGATTTCTGAAGGTCCCACATGCAATCCAGAACTATCTGCGGGGATGGGAAATTCCTGGACATGAGGAAAAAGATCCAACAGCTTTCCTGGATAAAAACCTGGACAAGATCGAGAGGAAGTTGGTGGAAGAGGTCCTCGACCTGAAGAGGTTGAGGTTCTGCCTTGCTCTCAAGATCACCCTCCACAAGGAGATGAATGAAAGAGGTCACCACTAATCCCCTGTTCTGGTCCAAGCAGCATGCCATCCCGAAGAAGAGAAGACGCAGCTAAGCACTTCCTGGACTGGTTGGCACAGGAAGCGGGGAAGATAACGGCCATGCTCGCTTACCCTAGGCCGATGGAGATGACCAGAGAGGACTGGCGAGCTCATAAAACCATGGTCAGTTGCCATGTATGTGACAGACCATTAGATGGGGACAGTGTCAGAGATCACTGCCACATCACTGGTCTCTACCGGAGGCAGCAACACTGTGTATAATCTAAAGCAGCGCCTCAACCCTAGGACCACCACCATTCCGGTCGTGTTCTACAACCTGCGTGGATACGATTCTCACCTCATCATACAGGCCCTCTCCCAAACAGAGGGACAGATCAACAGCGTCCCCAACAATATGGAGAAGTGCATCTCCTACAGCCTCCATCGGCTCCAGTTCATCGACTTGGCCTAGTTCCTCCCAGCATCACTTGACAAGCTGGTAGCTAGTTCCACAATGTTCCCACTTACAAAACACTATGAACCTAGCACTTCCAAGTATGAGCTCCTGCTCTGCAAGGGTGAGCACATAAATTGGTGGCGCCGTTTCAATGAGACCTCTCTCCCAGCTCAAACTGCTTTCTACAGTAAACTCTCTGGTGAGGGAATATCTGACAGCGACTACAACCATGTACAGGCTGCCTGGGCCCAGTTCGGCTGCCATGCAATGGGAGATTATCATGACCTCTACCTGCGGTCTGACACTCTGCTACTTGCAGTTGTTTTTGAGAACTTCTGCATCACATGCTTCCAGCTGTATCAACTGGACCCAGCACACTATTACACAAGTCCGGGACTGAGCTGGGATGCACTTCTAAGGAAGACAGGCGTGGAGCTCGAGGTCCTCATTGACTACGACATATATTTCTTCATAGAGAAAGGACTCAAGGGTGGTGTATCAATGGTCAGCAAACGCTATGCTAAGGCAAACAACCCATACATAGCTGGCTATAATCCATAACATCCAACAAGCAACATCATGTATCTGGACGCTAACAATCTCTATGACGGGGCAATGAGTCGACACCTAACCCCTGCGGGTTTGAGTGGGTCGAGGACATTGGTGTCAAAGCGATTACACAACATCCCAATGATGATGAAAAGGGCTACATCCTAAAAGTTGACCTTGAGTACCCACACGAGCTGCATGACATGCACAATGCCTACCTCCTGGCGCTTGAATGATTGAAGGTGAAGGGAGAGTGGCTCTCAGAGTAGCAGTGTGCATTGGGCGAGTCGATAACAGAGACAGTAGCAGAAAAACTGTTGCATAACCTGAGAGACAAAGAACATTACGTTCTCCACTACCGCAACCTGAAGCTCTACCTCAGCCTTGGTATGAGGTTGAAGAAGGTGCAAAAGATTCTCCGTTTCAATCAGTTGCCATGGATAGGGCCTTACATCCGACTCAACACAGAGCTCCGTAAGAAGGCCAACCACGACTTTGAGAAGGATCTCTACAAGCTGATGAATGGCGCTGTCGGTAAGACCATGGAGAACTTGCGCAAGTGAGAAGATGTCAAGCTAGTGCACTCATCCGAGGAGGAAAAGCTGCGCAACCTGATAGCCAAGCCCAACTTCTCCTTGTCGAGGGTGTTCGATAATGATCTAGCTGCTCCCCACATGTACAACACGAGCATGCTACTGAATCGCACTGTCTATGTGGGAATGGGCATCCTGAACCTCTCGAAGCACCTCATGTATGCCTTCTACTACAACGCGACTATATGGTGCCAACTGTGAGCTCCTGTACACTGACACCAACAGCCTTCTGCTGGACGTTCAGACAGGGGACATCTATACTGATATGATATGGCTACGAGCAGCGACCTCTATGACATAAGCGACTACGCAGTAACACACCCGCTAGACAGCACTGCCAACAAGAAGGTCCTGGGCAAGATGAAGGATGAGTGTGCCAGTGTGCCCATAAAAGAGTTTGTTGGCCTGCACCCAAAGATGTACTCCACCAAGCTGTCAGATGAGCAGGAAGTCAAGAAGGCAAAGGGTATGGGCAGGGCTGTGGTTAGGTAAATTCGCTATGAGCAGTACAAGGAATGCCTCTTCGAGCGAAAGGTCTTCCACCATGGTATGATCATGCTGCGAAGTGAGGGTCACTATCTCTATGGGGTCCACCAGACCAAACCAAGCCTCATCCCCTCAGATACAAAGTGATGGATTGCTCCCGATGGTATCCATACCCTGGCTTATGGTCACAAGGATGCCATCACACCAATGGATTCTTTCATCGAAGAGCTGCTGGTATGAGCATCATGTGACATGTTCAACCGACTGTCAGTGGAGGATGTCTACTCCATGGGGTTGAGGTAGTTGGGTGTCTGTAGGGATGAGCTGAAGCTCCTCTCGTACAAACGGCCACCTAGGACTTCTCTCGGAATGCCAGTTAGTACAGCATAGGCTGTCCAGCCGTATCCACATACCTGTCAATCTTGTGTGCAACTATCGAGCAGATCGGGTCAGTTGCCCGCCTACGTCCGTCCTCAAACTCGAACCAGGGAATAGGAGAGAAGTCTGTCCTCAGAGCACAGCTCTTGAACAGAGCATCGATCGAGGTTGGGCTACAGAGGGGTCTGACCCATGGACTTATCCATGAGAGGTACTGCTGCCTTGTGCCTACTCGCGGTATCGACGATGGTGAGGGCATACTTGTAGGTCTTGCATGTGCCTCTGGAACAGACCTGATCATGCAGAAGGAACAGCACATCAGCTTGATGGACTCTATTCGGGACAGGTTCATCGAATTGTGCATACAGAATGTACCGTGGACGAGGTCTGTAGAGCTGCCACATCGAGTGTCTGGTAAGCTACTGGCTAACCATTTTCAAGGTGAATCAATGACCCTTGCGACGTACAGCCTCTAGCAGTTGGTGAGGCTCGCGATAATAGCCACCAGGCCAGTAATAGAGATCTTCAAGACAAACGGTCGATGAACTCTCGGGCTTCATCTCTGACGTCGACACCTGTCCTCTCCTGTATAGCTCGGCCAAACTCTAGACAGACGAACAGATGACCATCGTTCATCTGATCCTTGATGAATACCTCCCTGTGAACACTACTGTCTAATCTCTGCAGTGCTAGCACCGTCACTGAAGGATAGCTTATCAGCAAAGGCTTGCCAGTTAATGGACTTGACCAGGTCATACAGAGATGTCATCTTATATAGCATGTCTTAAATGTTCCAGATGACTGCAAGTGCTATCGCAACATATGGGAGCCATGGACCAGCAACGCCAAAGAATGTGCCTACCCCAGAGGTGATGGCTGGAAGGGCCTCGGCGATCTCAACTCCATGGAGAGCGCATTGTTGGTGATTTTGCGGACCATTTCACCAGCCTCCATCGTGAACAGAACACTTAGAGCCCCAAGTACCGCTAGTGGACCAAGAGAGCCCTTATACATAGGTACAATAAATTCCCTTGGCTCGGTGGATTAGTCGGCAGGATTCTCGCTCTACATCATCACCATCTTAGTCCTCATCATAGTCATCCTCATCATTGCCCTCGTCTTCATCATAGTCATCCTCATCATTGTCCTCGTCTTCACCATAGTCATCCTCATTATAGTCCTCATCGTAGTCCTCAACTGGATCCTCGAAAGCTTCCGGTTCATACATTGCTTGTAGCTCCTGCTGACTATATGGTAAATTTAAATCACCTGTATAGACATGGCATCTGCAATCTTGAGTGCAGGCGTGCTTGCCTTGGTGAACTAGTGTCTCAGCTTCATTGACCACAAGGCAGCGGATGTAGAGAAAAAACGTCATAACCAGGCGATGGAGAAGCTGTCTAAGGAGAAGTTTGAGTACAGCAAGGTACTCGAGCATATGCACCAAAGGGAGGCACGCCGATGGCAACAAAAGGCCCAAGCCACCCAGAACATCCACGAGGCTGATGGGCCTTTCGATGAGTACTACGAGACTGTAAAGCTCTGCGAGCCGATGCTTGACTATGAAGCATCAGGAGGTCAGAAGGAAGCCGAGGCAATATTACTAGTGGCTGCTGTAGGGGCGGTGGTAGCTGGAACAGCTGTTGGTGTTATGCTCTACTCGCATTCAAGCTGAATCCCTCCATTTTGCGAGAAGTGAACCTTGCTATGTCCAAAGTACAGCAAGGTTACTCCGACGAGGTGTGTGCTCCCTTGCTCACCAAACAGGTTCCCAATATGAAAGCTGAGCTGGTTACCATGGTTAGGCGGGACGTCCCTTCCTCCGAGGTGGCGCTGACCTTTGAGTGCCAACTCGAGATCCTCATGGCCACTGGTCAGGCAGAGTAGGGCATATGACTTCGTTTCTTGTTGATAGAGACAGCAATCAGCCAGATCACGCACCTCACCGAGAACGTTGGTCCCAGCCACCACAAGTTTGAAGTCGTCTAGCTCGCCCACCTCCTGGACCACCCCTCCTTTCTGAACCAAGACTTCTACAGCTACGCAATCCGAGGCACCTCGTTTAAATGTCAACTCTAGACGCTGGTTAGCCGTGGCATGGATCTGCTAATGCTCTCGCTTTACATGTAGGATTCGTTGTCTAGTGTCTTCCATATTTTAGTTCCTGGTCGTTCTCTTCATGCCAGACCTGAAGTCGTGGGGAGGTCATCATTACAGATTTTCGGTGTACACCCGGAGGAACAGGTTGTCCTGCATCAAGGCTGGGTTCACATGTGTGTTCTCGATGAGGGAGAAGAGTGCCACCGCAATAGGTGTTTCTACATCTGGTTGTAAATCAAATTCTGTGAATCCTTCATTACATCCAGCGGCATAATACCCTTCATGTAATAGGAAGGTCCATGAGCCAGCATATAGGTGGTGTCCAGGGTGTTTTTGCTCTGCATAATCTCCCACCTGCTCACCATCTGCGAGAGCTCTACCTTCTTCGCCACTGTACTCTTGAGCTTGAACTTGAAGATCATGCTCCTAATCTCATGGATCTGTGCCGAGAGGGCGAAGTCGATTAATTTCCCTGCTGTGGATAAAGTGTTTGCATCATGGATACTAGGTCGAATGACTGTCAGACAGTCCTACCGAGGATTAGTGTTGTGCGAGGCCGCAGGTTCAACTGCCCCATCTGGATGCTGTACATACTGCTGCATGTTGAAGCGTCTGTATGAATAGGTTTTTAAATGGTAATGTTTGGTAAAGTTCTCCAGCAGATCGTCTTTGGAGGGCAGAAACCAGTGCAACCGTGCAAGAAGAAACCAGTACAGCTGCCGATTAACAGGGTCCGAGGACTACTTGGTGACGTCAACATTATTCATGAGCGAGCCAAGGTCCACCTCCATCTGATGAAGAGATACTGACTGCCATAGATGAGACCACACCGGCCCGTAGTATGAAGGAATTATTGACTCGGATGATCTAACAGAATTGTGACAGTGCTCGTGGCAGGTCACCAGATCTCCCCAGGACACCCACTAAGAGCCCTCCAATTCTTGGTCTCCAGAAGGCTAGGGTTGATGTCAAAGGTCCCCTAACGGTAGGGAAGTGGGCTGGCGTATTCAATATCTACACTGATGATGAACACCGGATGCTGGATGCACTACAGACTGGATCCACAGATTACTTCCAAGAGGGGATCAGTACAACTGTGACTGAGGGACGTGAGGCCGGGCATGCCACTGGTCACACCGAAGGTAGAGAGGAGGGGATGGCTGCCAGCCATAAGGAGGCCGTTGAGCACATCTTCAATGAAAGAGGTAGGGAGCAGATAGTGAATAATCTGAAGGTATTTCTAAAGTTCCCTGAGAAGAACTACTAGGACTACCTCACCAAAACTTACCCCGAGGCAAATGCTAAGAAGGCATGGATGAAGTGGATCTTCCGCTATAAGTTTAAGAAGAAAAGCGTCATGATAGAGTTTCAGAAAGACCCACTCAAACCCTCTGGAGCAGTGGAGTCTACGAACGAAGCAGCGGAAACCACGGACGATGTTCCGCAAGTAGCGGCATCAACGGACATAGTTCCACAAGTGGTGGAGAGTGTGGACGAAGTCCCTCAAGCCTGAAAAACATCCAGGCTGATACATCAGGCATAATGGCCCGACTGACATGTGAGCTTCCTGGCGGAATTCAACTTGTAGCTGAGGTTCTGAGCCTTCTCCAGTGAGGGCTTGAAGTGTGCGAGCTCACCTGGCTCCTTCTTGCTGAAGATGAAGAGGTATAGATATGCGACCTTCTGCATGCCTGCGATGAAGTTTTGCTTGGTCGCCTTGAGGGTTAGGCTGTCGTATATCATCTCAAGCAGGGCATGACCACTCTTTGAGCTAAAGTACACGAGCCTCACATTGCGCCGGATATCTGTCGATATCTCATGGGTGTACTTCTGAAAGTGGATGAAGACAGTGATCTTGGTGTGTCGAATGCGTCTGGTGATGCTGCTGAGGTATGTGACTGTCTTCTGGTCCATCGCGGGGTCATCGATAGCCAGAACAAGTGGTTCAGTTAGTTGAGCCACGAGCAGCTTCTCCGTCAGTGCTTGGAGGTTGTGGATCTTGGTGAATGGACCATTGTACCACTGATCATTATTATCGACCACCTCAGCGGCGGGGTCGGACACCAGGAGGATGTATCGAGACTGAAGATGTTTGGCGCGCAGTGCCTGCAGCAAGATGTTTTTCCCAACAACAGCTGAAAAGGTAATGCAGAGGGCCTGTGTCAGCGTGCACAATGTCTAGCACCTCGAGTATCTGTATGATGCAAGCTTGAGTAGCCATGCTTATTATGTGGTCTTAAGCGGCTGGCCAAAGAATCCCGACTTCTTCACCTCAGGTAGTCGGAGATTTGCTGTTGCATTCGCTTGCAATCCACTGTGATACTGCTCAGGCCGATGGTGTCTATCTTGAGATTCTCCCCCATCCTGTTGGAATGAGCTCCGTGGTTTCAGGAGATCCTTAGTCAGGTCATATGTGTAGGACTATGCCATAACCTTGATGGCACCAGCCTCATCGACTCCGAGCATACCGAGCATCACTGCCCTGTCTTTGAAACCCATCCCCCTGTATACAGTCTTGGCCTTGTTGGTGGCTGATTGTCCTACCAGGCCAGTGATTCCGATGAGATCTCTGGCTGGGATGGTACATCGGATCTCTCGAGGTTCTCCATTCTCATCGAAGTCCATGAAGGAGATAGGGCAACACTGTCATCTGAGCCGAGACGTCCCTGGCCCAAGTGAACGAGATCACCTAGCTCTTTGCTCTCTAGGTCTGTGGGGGTGACAGTGACATTGTTTGGGTATACATACATCTTAAACCTAGTCATATGCAGCGGGAACCGTGGAAACAGATGGTATAGGTAGACCATGGAGTGGGCCAAGGAAATGGATAGCAGTGCTCAGGATACTGGCCCTCCTTGCAGGGGAATGTCTTGTGGGCTAGCAACCATTTCTGGGCATTGTAAATCCTCAGTCCATGTGATCTACTATGCGCTATCGACTCTGGCTTAGCCTGTCATGCCTCATAGGCTACAGTTGTGTCATGGACCTGCCAGGCTTCCACTATGTATAACATCTTAAAGCTAGACATAGGCCACGATGATCCCAGCCATAACACTCGTCGCTAGCCCTAGAACCGCGGCTTCCATTAGAGGAATGCGTTCACCCATAATCTTGACAGCAACAATATAGGAGATGCCACCAATGGCGATCTTTGGGATGGGATGTGTTATTCCTAGACAGTGGTCGACAACCGTGCTCGCCACTGTAGCGAGGACAGCGGCTCCAGCAGCAGGAATAGCCTCATTGCCACCCGCCATCTTTACCATGGTCACATTCGCTGCCAGGTTACTGGCGACATGAATGGCGAGGGGCTTAGCCTGTGTTAGTAGTTTCTGGGTCCTGCTTTTGAGCAGCTTTTCCACCTTCTGGAGACTCGGCTGGCTCTCCGGGAGTTGCTTTAAAATCTGTACCGTTGACATCATTGTTTAAACCCTGAATGTACAAGGTGGTTAAACGTTTACATTCTACCCCGAGAGCCCTAAGCAGATCTAACCAGTCTGCATCTGTCAGCTGCTTAGATTGGTACTCGGGAATATCCATAGCACTATACATAGTGGCTTAACCCATGCACCTATGCACTAAGTGCTATGACATATTCCACACCGAATTGAAGGACTACAAGAAGAAGTCACCAGATGAGCTCGCCCAGTTCTCTAGCGCTGAGGTAACAGAGGAGCTGACAGCTGTGAAGCTCCACCTAGGATTTGGTAAGGGGCAGATCTGCTTCGTCGCTTATGGACGGCGATATCGTCGAGCAGCTCCTGCATACTAAGGGATTCTACAAGGATCGGGAGTATTTCTCGGACGTGTTCCAGCAGTTGCAGGCATCCATGGCAGCCCCCAACTCTGAGTTGAATAAGGCTCTGTGCTACTACAAGCTGAAAAAAGGCTGTACCACCAAACCATACAGTCCTTGGGTGTGTATGCTGACGGTGGGGGGGGGGGGGGGTTGGGGGTTGTCTGGCAGGCCAAGCTAGTTCAGGCAATCTCATTTGCGATGACTCCCGCACTGGAAGAGAGTCAGGATGATATATTGCTCTACTAGCAGGATCTACTAGTGACGAGCACAGCAATAGCCAGACCTGACTCCACTCGTGGGGCTATCGTCCTGCTAGCACTGCTTGGTGGGGTGGTGAGTGTCAGCACGGGTCACTGTTTGTCACCCAGCACTCTGTGTGTCAGAATGACAGTCGGAACGACGATGGCACCGACCCTCGTAGGAGACCCCAGGGACTGAGGTGTCATGGGCATCGGGACGACATGAGCAGCTGCGTTGCTGTCAGTTTTAAACCCAAAGTGCACACCTGGGGAATTCCCCTCGACTATCATGTTATGGTAGCCCCTGACCTTTAGATCTTCGACATTCACGATCATATTGCTCGGAATATAGCGAAGTCGAGCTTACGATGGGCCTTCTGTAAGGCTTGCTGGAACTTGGCAATGAGGCTGCTAGGATCTGCAATATGTCCTCAATGAGACTGCTGAACTATAGAGTGGCGCAGCTTGGTTTGGGCCGTCAGAAGACAATAACATAATGCTTCTATGGACTGGTTGATTCGAACGATCTCCGCTGGCGTAAGCCCTGAGGTTGTGTGTGGGTTAAAGTATGTCCATGCCTCTGGATGGTCCTGCCTGATTCCGGCGATATGCACCAGATCTATCAATACTCGTCCTCGGCCTCGGCGTCTAAGTCGAATGAAAACGTCGCCGTCTTCCAACGTTGGTTGTTTGATAGGGGAAGCCTGAGTAGTCTCGTCTCGGGTCCCCATACATAGCACCTAGACTGCTGTTGTCTCCAGCATGAAAATGATAGTCTGAGTGGACGTGGAACTCTCGTTGTAGGTTGCTGGCTGCTGAGAGGCTGTAGCTAGCGGTTCCTACGGGCTGTGTGTTGAACTCATTCGTATCAGGCAGGCTTGCGCCCAGCTCATGGAGGATTCGTCTCACCACGTAGTAAACATGGAATCTGAGACAGTTGACAATGAGCACAGCTCCAGGGGTGCCAGAATAGTAGTGCAGCAAACCCGCACAGACGCCGCATCCCGCTATGGCACACCACATGGCAAAGTTCAGCTGTTAGTTCCAGAATGAGAGATTCCGGCCTACCATCCAGGTGGGAGCTTTCTTCGCATCCTTGATGGCCATTGCAAGGTTGGTCAGTGGTCATGGATTGATGGGGAAGCTGGCTCTGGTCGATTGAGTAAATAAGAAATTTGTTTAGTAAAAAAAAAGTAAGTAAATTAATTATTCATGTTTGAAATGTGTATCAAGCAATCGTTCGCCATTTGTTTTGCGGTGGCCATTTTCCTTTCGCCCCACCTCCAGCCTAATAAAAGAAATCGCCAAGTCTAAATTCGTCCCCATTCACCTTTTGATGTATCGTGGGTAAGGCATCTAGCGAGCGCCCCAATATCAAGGTTTCGTGACATAATATACAGAAAAATCACGAACTGAGGACACAAAAATTAAATAAATATGTTTATAATTATGTTCTATCCCATCCAGGATAAATATCCACACAAAATTGGATATAAGTGTGTAGATATTCTCTTCTCTCAGTCCACCGTTTCCACCTTGCACGAACTCCAGGACATTTTGAAAATGCCAGCAACGCTGACGTCATCGATCTGTGTGTAGATCAATTCAATTAGTTTATTTGCATATCAAAGATACTCGTGCTAGGCAATTACTATTTTCTACTCCGCTGAGCACCTTTGTAATCCGCACCGAGATTTTATAAAAATCGCACGGACTTGAATTCCTAATATAATAGGGGAGCATGTGGCAATATGTAAGTATTTTCATATACTATGTGTGATTTTAGAAATACAAATATTGTGGTTGGATGAGAGGGGACTAATAAGCAACTATGCTATACCACACACACACACACACACACACACACCCCCAACCCCACCCCACCCCACCCCATCCCTCATCATACACACACGCGCACACGAACACGCACACACACACGCGTACGCACGCACGCACACGCACAGACGCGTGCACGCATGAATACACATGCACTCATACACCACTGCCGCTGCTGTGCCAACCGCCGCCACCATCGCTCCCGACACCGTGGCCACGGATGCCGCTGCTAACAGCGACAGAACTACCAACAGTAAGAGCTACGACCAGTCGTGACGCTCTAGCTGTTGTAAAAGACACAGAGCCACCCCCGTCACAATAGCAATTTCAACCAGCAACACAGCCAAAAAAACACTACATATCGTAAAGAACGTGTAAACTGTTGAACACGTCATTGGACCTAGGGTACACATTCCCAACAATGAGAGGGCACATTTGTCATACGAGTTATCTTCCTCTAGTTCTTGCTTTCACCGTCTCACTGAGAGAGCCATAAGTAGCGCTGCCATTTCCCCCGTAGCTGACCATTTGACCCGTGAACAATGGAGACATGCGAATCTTCACACTTTCAGTGGTACCATTTCTTTCCCGACATACAGAGCCAAATATAAATGTTCTCAAATAATCTGCGATTATATGGGTAACTCACATAACAAATGCGTTTGAATTCCACCAAACGGCTCTGACAGACAATCGACAAGACAGACAGTAAGACAGCAAGACAGACAGCAAGACAGACAGATAGACGGACAAATAGGCAGACATGCAGGCAGGCAGGCAGACAGGCAGGCAGGCAGGCAGGCAGGCAGGCAGGCAGGCAGGCAGGCAGGCAGCCATGCATGCAGGCAAACTGGCAGACAGGCAGACAGGAGGTAAACCTTATATGTGTTTAGCTTCAGATCGCAGCTCAATAAACTGCCATTTCCTTAGTCAGTTAGTACATCACAAAACGAATGAATGAGCCCTACACAATATAGTCACGGAAATACTGACTCTAAAATGTTTGTTTATCTGATAGGACAGCGATAGGATGCATGATTTCATGTCTTTACATCGAGCCTCTGACTGATAAGAATTCACAGTAATGTAGGGGCGATCCGGGTAATATGTACACATACATTATATTTGGCATGTGGCGATGTTGGTAAAATGCAAAATGATGTGGTTTGGTGTGGGGGTGAGCTATCTGTATCAGTACCACTAAGACAACCAATATCGCTCCACTAGCACTATCAACATCACCACGACAACTACCGCCACCACCACCACCACCACCAACAACAACAACAACAACAACAATAACAACAGCAGCAACAGCAACGACCATGACCGCACGCACGACGATGACAACAGAGACATATCCAGGCGTTCGAAAGACTTTAGAGGATTGAAATCCCTCCTTGCTTACAGAGCGCCCTTTTCCTGTCCATCATCATCATCATCACCATCATCATCATCATCATCATCATCATCATCATCCTCGTCAATGATTTTGTCGTTACCGCCGTCCCCATTACCACCACCACCACCACTGCCATGTACCATCATCATCAGCAACAGCAGTCCCACCAGCACCACCACCCACCATCACCACCATCCACCGCCACCACAACACACCACCTATTTGTATTAGTGCTTTTTAAACCCTTTTAAATCTTCCTAATTATCCTAGTGTTCTGATCGTGGTTATATTGCTTTGAGGGTGCGTGTGGTTGATAGTTATCCCCCAACATGTTGAAACACGGTTCAAGATTTTTTTATTTTCCAGATTTTACGAATTCTCTCGCATCACGCCCAAAGTACTGTCCTCCATGTGTATGGTCACGCCTTTTTCTGTGGTAAAGTTTGAGTCAAATCGGACCATTAGTTTACGAGATATCCACAGATCCTGTGTTTATCTGATCCGGACACGGATTCTTTTATCTGGAATATGGCCAACATCTGCTAATCCTCTTCTAAACTTCATTCATTGTGTTAGAAGTTTAGCCAAATCCAGTAGGTTTTAGATATTTCCCTGAAATGCAAATAAACTAATTGGATTGAATTGAATTGATCTGCACATAGATCAATGACGTCAGATTTTTTGATATTTCCAAAATGCCTCGATTTGTGCAAGGCGCAATAGCTCGTCAGAGAGAAAATAAGCACACATTTATATCCAATTTTGAATGGATATTTATCCTGGATGGGATAGAACGTAATCATACACATATGCATTTCATTCTTGCATCCTCAGTTCGTGATTTCTCTGTATTTTATGGGAAGTCGCATACAGGTACGCGTTGATGTGGGAACAATAGCCAAGCGGGTCATCGCGTACCCCATTAAGCGCTTGTAACTAAACATGTGTTTAAGAGATTTCATAACTCCCGCTTAAAACAATGGATTAACTATACCCGTGGAAATGATTTTTAGCCGCGTCTAAATCTAGTAAGCGTATAAAGATAAGCGGCCTTCGTAGGTACGGGCCATAGTTAGCTAAACTCATGCCTATCCTTTTCACGTCATCTCAAGCAGTCCCCTCACTACCCGAGGCGCACGAGGAAGATAATAAAACGGGTTAGCTCTACTCCTATCTGCCCGGTATGCACGTTACACCCGGCGCACAGGGTGGCCTGTGCCACTCAGCTAACCACAGCTCAATCAGTACACTCTGTCAGAGCACTACGCTGTTACTAGCGAACCGAGTATGCCTCTCAGCACCGCCAGCTCTATGCCATCACATTGCCCAATGCACTGCCACATTTGGGCTGGATTAGGCACTTTGGCTTCCCGCCGCTAGGTCAGTCCAATGAAGAAGTACATACATTTCATCACAGGCACATGTATTTTCAACTTCCAATATCCATTTTCAAGCATGATATTGGACAGGAATACAGCTATTGCTAAGTTTATTATAGTAGAAAATCGATGTTATGGTCGTCCGGTCTGATTTATCGAGAGAGTGGTAATGTCATGAATATTTAGCTTAGGCCACGCCCACATTTTTCCCGGCAAAAATACTGAAATTTGTTTTGGTGAGAGAAAAATCATTTGTTCTTTCTCGACCAAATCAGGCGGAAGGGGGGGGGGGAGGTGTGTGTGTGGCTGAAACAAAAACTTCCAGGTGAGTTTTCTTCCTAAAACCCGAAAATATACAGGCTACATGCATGCCTGAATCTACACAAGATTGGCTTCATAACGGTCTAGAGTGTTGGCTTAATGTAGATCTGTCAATTTTGTTGAAAATATGTGGGTGTGTCATTCAGTCAAAACGTTTCAAAAGTACCCTCCACAAACCTCTATAAATACTAAAACATTTGATTTACGCACCTCGTAAACACGTTAAAAATTGTTGAATGGGAAATATTGCCAGCATTGTTGGTCACATTCTTGGTGTTGCTGTGTTTGTTGGTACAGACATAGGGATATGTAGAGAAATGATGTTTGCCCACTCGAAAGATTGATGTTCCACATCTTGCTAAATATCGCTAGATGCTTATATGAATGTTTGTCAAACTGAGCCTAATTGTCCAAACATATGTTATTCAATTAACATATAGGCAGCACTCGTTGTTTAATAACCATTACAGGCATCAACCATTTAAAAGATTAAGGACAGATCATGACTCATCCCGAGGCTTCATCTCCATCTGTGATCACCAACCCATAAACGAGAGAGATATTAGCACTTCATTGTAATCGTAAATGAGTCAAATGAATGGTTTAGATAGAAATAAGTGTGATCGGGTAATGGGGAGGACTAGCCAACCCAGAACAATCCAGAACATTGCCTCTGGCTACGCTATGGCTACCCAGTCATCAATTCCCTGATGCAGACCGAGGCACATCCCAATCTACCTCCTCTGTGCATGCACTGGGAGACTGCACTGGGAGACTGGGAGTACCCCTGTAATAGGCATGTTTTCTCATCAGGCAAGAACGACCATGTATACATGAGGCCATTGACTGGCTGAACACTTTTAGGTTGTATATATTATCTTTGCAAGATTTCTTCCTTGTTAATATCGCCTGTGATCGCAAATGATCCATGGAGTGCTTGGTATATTTGACAAGCTCGAGAATTCTGGATTTTGAAATAGATATTACAAAATTTTAACAAGAAAACGACCATGGATTCGGTACACAATATAGTCACACCCAGATAAGAAAATCAACAACTTGGCCACGCCATTGATTGTCTGCCTCTGGCTTGGATTCAGCTAAGATCTCCTAGCTGAGATAAGTGACTCCTGAGTGGTCCAGAGTAAAGTCAAGACAGTAACCATTCATCAAAAGATAATGAGATGAAGGGCGGACCAGTATAAAACCAGCCACCTCTGCGTCATCAGACAGCCATATCAAGGTCTGAGCAGGAAGAGGTTCGACAACGCCTCCAGCTGACGGTCTAAATATTCCCACTTCACTAGCCAGACATGTGAAATCCACCACGGAGAACCCACTTCTGTGCCTGATCTGCCCGAGCAACATTTACAAAACCTTAGCTCAGGCCTAATTTTTTGATGGTCTACTTAGTTAAAGCGGCTAAACCAACAGCCTAAATTGTTCAGCCCTCTGGAAAACTTTCTACCGATCCTTGAGGAGGCCTGTGTATAGAAAACGTCGTACCTTCCCCTCGATACAGAAGAGGGACTGAACCAGCCACGAGGGCAATCCAAACTGCCAGGTGCCATCCTGTTTTCAACCGTGACCTCCAGACAAGAAACCCCGTCTCCTGCAGAAGAGCTGTGAATCTCTCATTTCGGTATGAATCGCCAAGCAAGACCCGGTTTGTGCCATCGAAATTCCACCTCCTGAAAACGACATTTCCTGATCCAGTTATTCGCTGACGCGAACCTACACTACATCGCCACTGCTGTACACGTCCTCTCGTGAAAGAAAGATCACCAGGATTTCCTCTATTCCTAGAAGTGTCGCCCTCCCGGCTTTGTGATCTCTGCCTTCCAAGGACTAAGTCACCGTGTGATGTTGCGCTTTGGAAATATACCCACCAAGGCTGGTTAAAAGCTGGCAACGTCCAGACTAGCAAAACATAGGCTCCGCTTTTGCGGGAATTGTGACTGTTCAAAGTTGTACTGCTCGACAGAGACTCGAAACCGTGTGCGCTAAATCATAAATGTATCTACTATTCTAGTATTTTCTCTTCTTAGTAGATTTCTAGATATACTGCCTTAAGCGATTGAATTTCTCTCTCTCTCTTATAGCAGCCCTTTTTGCTTCACTCTTCCTAGGACCATTTAAAAAGAAGTTGGCAGTAATAGACCACATTTTCGGACAACAATCTCACACCCAGCTTGATGTGAAGATATATGCTAGCATCGCTCAGTGTATTGCCTTTCGACTTACTACTGACAAACACTTCTTAAAGGATGACTGCCTTAGCTGGCAAATTCGCAGGTGGAATGCTACAGCGCTTCACGCAGCGAGAGATCCAGAGTACTGCGGCTTTTCTCAATTCATTCTTTGGCCCACCACACAACACTTGTACCTTCTCCTAATGTCACCAGCGGACATTATTTCTGCCGCATCCAGCTTAGATCCCGCTCGAAGCTCCCACGATCGTTGTGTGTTCATCAGCACTACAATTCATGCTGCTCCGGCACTTAAGTTTAGCCTATCTTTCTCTAGCTAATAGGAAAGCTATGTCTCCCCGTATGCCATGTTTCTCAGCTCATGTTCTAACACCCCAAGCACCATTGCGAATGATCTTAGCACCATGATCTTATTCGCACTACGTAAGACTGCTCACCATGGACGCATGCATTTCAAATGCTTTGAATTCCTCTGCCATCCTTTCGATTTGCCCCAGGTCTGTTTAAAAAATCTCTGTCGAGGCACCGCTATGGTCTAATAACATCGTCGTGTCG
>CM067361.1:12247966-12321631 GCA_034401795.1 Chaetoderma sp. LZ-2023a | reverse complement strand
CACGACACGACGATGTTATACAGGCTACATGCATGCCTGAATCTACACAAGATTGGCTTCATAACGGTCTAGAGTGTTGGCTTAATGTAGATCTGTCAATTTTGTTGAAAATATGTGGGTGTGTCATTCAGTCAAAACGTTTCAAAAGTACCCTCCACAAACCTCTATAAATACTAAAACATTTGATTTACGCACCTCGTAAACACGTTAAAAATTGTTGAATGGGAAATATTGCCAGCATTGTTGGTCACATTCTTGGTGTTGCTGTGTTTGTTGGTACAGACATAGGGATATGTAGAGAAATGATGTTTGCCCACTCGAAAGATTGATGTTCCACATCTTGCTAAATATCGCTAGATGCTTATATGAATGTTTGTCAAACTGAGCCTAATTGTCCAAACATATGTTATTCAATTAACATATAGGCAGCACTCGTTGTTTAATAACCATTACAGGCATCAACCATTTAAAAGATTAAGGACAGATCATGACTCATCCCGAGGCTTCATCTCCATCTGTGATCACCAACCCATAAACGAGAGAGATATTAGCACTTCATTGTAATCGTAAATGAGTCAAATGAATGGTTTAGATAGAAATAAGTGTGATCGGGTAATGGGGAGGACTAGCCAACCCAGAACAATCCAGAACATTGCCTCTGGCTATGCTATGGCTACCCAGTCATCAATTCCCTGATGCAGACCGAGGCACATCCCAATCTACCTCCTATGTGCATGCACTGGGAGACTGCACTGGGAGACTGGGAGTACCCCTGTAATAGGCATGTTTTCTCATCAGGCAAGAACGACCATGTATACATGAGGCCATTGACTGGCTGAACACTTTTAGGTTGTATATATTATCTTTGCAAGATTTCTTCCTTGTTAATATCGCCTGTGATCGCAAATGATCCATGGAGTGCTTGGTATATTTGACAAGCTCGAGAATTCTGGATTTTGAAATAGATATTACACAATTTTAACAAGAAAACGACCATGGATTCGGTACAAAATATAGTCACACCCAGATAAGAAAACCAACAACTTGGCCACGCCATTGATCGTCTGCCTCTGGCTTGGATTCAGCTAAGATCTCCTAGCTGAGATAAGTGACTCCTGCGTGGTCCAGAGTAAAGTCAAGACAGTAACCATTCATCAAAAGATAATGAGATGAAGAGCGGACCAGTATAAAACCTGCCACCTCTGCGTCATCAGACAGCCATATCAAGGTCTGAGCAGGAAGAGGTTCGACAACGCCTCCAGCTGACGGTCTAAATATTCCCACTTCACTAGCCAGACATGTGAAATCCACCACGGAGAACCCACTTCTGTGCCTGATCTGCCCGAGCAACATTTACAAAACCTTAGCTCAGGCCTAATTTTGTGATGGTCTACTTAGTTAAAGCGGCTAAACCAACAGCCTAAATTGTTCAGCCCTCTGGAAAACTTTCTACCGATCCTTGAGGAGGCCTGTGTATAGAAAACGTCGTACCTTCCCCTCGATACAGAAGAGGGACTGAACCAGCCACGAGGGCAATCCAAACTGCCAGGTGCCATCCTGTTTTCAACCGTGACCTCCAAACAAGAAACCCCGTCTCCTGCAGAAGAGCTGTGAATCTCTCATTTCGGTATGAATCGCCAAGCAAGACCCGGTTTGTGCCATCGAAATTCCACCTCCTGAAAAGGACATTTCCTGATCCAGTTATTCGCTGACGCGAACCTACACTACATCGCCACTGCTGTACACGTCCTCTCGTGAATGAAAGATCACCAGGATTTCCTCTATTCCTAGAAGTGTCGCCCTCCCGGCTTTGTGATCTCTGCCTTCCAAGGACTAAGTCACCGTGTGATGTTGCGCTTTGGATATATACCCACCAAGGCTGGTTAAAAGCTGGCAACGTCCAGACTAGCAAAACATAGGCTCCGCTTTTGCGGGAATTGTGACTGTTCAAAGTTGTACTGCTCGACAGAGACTCGAAACCGTGTGCGCTAAATCATAAATGTATCTACTATTCTAGTATTTTCTCTTCTTAGTAGATTTCTAGATATACTGCCTTAAGCGATTGAATTTCTCTCTCTCTCTTATAGCAGCCCTTTTTGCTTCACTCTTCCTCGGACCATTTAAAAAGAAGTTGGCAGTAATAGACCACATTTTCGGACAACAATCTCACACCCAGCTTAATGTGAAGATATATGCTAGTATCGCTCAGTGTATTGCCTTTCGACTTACTACTGACAAACACTTCTTAAAGGATGACTGCCTTAGCTGGCAAATTCGCAGGTGGAATGCTACAGCGCTTCACGCAGCGAGAGATCCAGAATACTGCGGCTTTTCTCAATTCATTCTTTGGCCCACCACACAACACTTGTACCTTCTCCTAATGTCACCAGCGGACATTATTTCTGCCGCATCCAGCTTAGATCCCACTCGAAGCTCCCACGATCGTTGTGTGTTCATCAGCACCACAATCCATGCTGCTCCGGCACTTAAGTTTAGCCTATCTTTCTCTAGCTAATAGGAAAGCTATGTCTCCCCGTATGCCATGTTTCTCAGCTCATGTTCTAACACCCCAAGCACCATTGCGAATGATCTTAGCACCATGATCTTACTCGCACTACGTAAGACTGCTCACCATGGACGCATTCATTTCAAATGCTTTGAATTCCTCTGCCATCCTTTCGATTTGCCCCAGGTCTGTTTAAAGAATCTCTGTCGAGGCACCGCTATGGTCTAATACAATGACAGGTGGAGGATTACATGGATGACTTTGAAAAGATTCTGGTTCAGTCTCCTTGAACAGTGAGAGCCGCTGGATTGTATAATTAAATCTTTTGGCCAAGTGGTCCAAAAGAAAAAATTGGTCGCTACTCGACTGAGAAGACTGAGTCATGGTGGGTTTTTTTTCCTTTAGGAGAGTTGTGTAATGTGGTATTATGCGGCAAGAGTTTCTCTAATGGTCATTATTACCATCGTCATTTAACTGCCTGGCTGCTGAATTTCCATGACGTTTAACTAGGGATATACTGAATATTTTGCAAATGATTTGACTGAAGGTTGTTGATTGCAAATAATTCAACAGGTCCAGAGTTATTGCCCTTGAAATTATTGGCTCCTGGCTTGTAGCAATCAGAGAGTTAAATCATATGTAAATGGAGAAGGAAAAGATATATGGCTCTCATCATTATTCACCCCACCCCCACCATGCTGCATATTCGTGTCATAGATAATAGGTAAGTCTAGGTCCATTGGTTCACCCATATTTCTATCAAGATATTCCTCTTGACGGAGAATGCCGAGAAGGAGTTGGAACATTTGTAAAAGCATCTCCCCCATGCCGCCCTCAAGAAAGTTACTGTTCTAATTTTCAACATATATAGCTAAAATATTAGTTTGCAAAAATGAACTATTAAAAATACCCGGTTTCTATAGCATTATTAACGTGCAAATGCGAATTATTAGAGTATCTTCAGTTTCTAAAGAATTATTATTTTAAAAAATGGATCACATAAAGACATAAAGTGTCGTAATGCTACATAGGCCTCAGTCTCACACATTAAACGATGTCAAGTGAGCAAATTGGCTGTATTTTTAATGGGCGGTCAGTTGAACTTTGGTGGTTTGCTGTACTCGCTCCCGCTTTGCAGGATGCTGATGATGATGATGATGCTGATGATGATGATGGTGATGATGATGATGATGATGATGATGATGATAATGTGCGTGACAATGATGATGATGATGATGATGATGATGATGATGATGATGTGCCTGATGATGATGATAATGACGATGATGATCATGTGCGTGGTGGTAATGATGATGATGATGATGATGATCATAATGATGATCATGTTGATAATGTGCGTGGTGATGATGATGATATGCCTGTTTATCAACTATGGAATTGTCATGTGCTGAAATAATAATAAGAGGAAAACAAAACATCAGTTAATAAGCAAATATTTGTGATTTTCTGGACCAAATTTAGTTATTAAAGGGTTAATACATATTTGATTGAATATTTTGAAATTAAATTGTCTGGGAGCACCCTTAGACCACCCCCCCCACTCAAATATAAGTATGTAGTGTGATAGATTGGATTACTGTATTGTGCGAACTACATAAAGGTTAATTTATGATCATTAGACTAAATTCGTTTCTTGCTATATTGTAATAATAAGCCCATCAGATAAAGATACCAGTAATAATTGTTATGTCATTGATATAAGTGATGACTAATACTATCATTGCCAACACCTTTACCCTAAACGGAAGCATGAAATCAGATGCCTATGGTTATATAGCTTCGATTATGAATGGTTTGCCAGTTAATCACCAATCAGATAAGATTTCTCATAATCAATATGCTATATGACATTCTACTGTTCAATATCTTGGCTCAATTTAGGAAAGAGTGAATCCGAATTAATATTTGAACTGAGTCCTACGTATGGCTCAAAAGATGGATATGGTGAAAAGAAAAGTAAACAAAGACACATTAAAAAAAGTAATAATTCATTCATTCTTTGCACCTTGTTGAAAATTTGAAATGAACAATAATAATTTATAAATTTTGGATTCAAGTTTATTTGAACAGCTTTATACTTAGAACTGTGGACTGGAATACTTTATTTTCAGATAGGATTTTAGTAGATCATTAATAGTAAAAGAAATGATCCGGCAAATATATCCAAGGTTGAATTCTTGACGACACAAAGCTAAATGATAACCACTACTAACTATTATGACATTTGGCTCTCACATTAAATCGACGTCATTTATGTTTAACAATGCATCCTTGGCATAAGAACAACACATGCGATTTTTAAAGTTCCAGAAACGCGAAATTAATAGATCCTGTTTCTACCTATATCATTCTTGGAGTTATTACATAAGCTAATAACAACAAATAATTTACATCACGAAAATCAATGTAATTGACTTACATAATAGGTGGCAATCTGGAAAGAATGACGAACCAATACATCGGTTGAAATTCAGAAGACCTGATTGTTGGTGTTGCTATGAAAGTTCAATTGTTGTTGCTGACCACGACGGAAATATAAGGAACACGATTCTTTAACAAATGTTGTGGGTGCCCCCTATCGACCGCACAAAATGTGAAATCGTGATCCGAAAGAAATGAGTACTAAAGAGATCTAAGTTGAATCCGGAAAACTGTCCTTAAAAGGCCACTTTCCGCCAGTAACTAGAAATGCAACAGCCGACCGCGAATCCTGATCAAAAAGAAATTATTATTGAAAATAGTCCTTAAAAGGCCACGCGCCACCAGCAACTAGAAATTCAGCAGGCGGCGGACATAGTGCCCAGATGTTAAGGAACCGGCCACGTGATGCCAGGAGCTAAGCCAAGCTGGTCGTAGCCTGCTAGAAGCTGAACACTAGAAGCATTCTGGCCACAAGCTGCTTGGAGCTGAAGAATCTAGTGAACTGACCATAGGTTCGCCAAGAGTGGCTCTTACGACTGGAACGGTTATGACTACATGTCAGATTTTAAACAGATGATGATTAAAGCGCTTACTTGATATGATGATCATCATCATCATCGATTGAAAAACGTCGATATTCTTCAGTGCGAAATATGCTATGTGAAATATGCTATTTTACGTGATGACTTTCTGGACACAAAACCTTGCGGTTTTATAACACTAAAACAGAATGACCCAGTGCCAAGGTCGTGGAGATTTCGGCTGTCATCAAATGTCAAAGTTTAGACATGTTGTATGAATTGTATGCCTTTACCATTTAATAAATATTATGTGGAATATTTTGAAACCGCAACAGCGCCAGTCAAATTAGTTTCGAAATATTCAACAGCTTACCTGTATAGTTTTTTAGGAAAGTGATAGTCAGGGAATTCGGCGATCGATCGATCCAATCATGGCGAAGTGTGGGTGAAGCTTAGTTAGAGGTGGGTGGGCCATAGCTAAAATTGGAAAGGTCCATTGCTTCTGGTCCCGGTAATTAACTCGGAATTAATTCCCCTTTGTTTGCTGTCAGCCTGACTTATTTACGAGCCAGCCGGCTCACGTCAAGGACTGATTTGAGGGGAATCCTCTGGAATGACGGCAATGTTATAAAGGCTAATTCAAGCAAATTTCCTATGCCATACCAATTCTGATATTTCTTATGTAGGAGTTCGAGATGACTGATGCATATGTTGATGATCGGAAGTGGCTCCCCCCCCCCCCCCACATGTTTGTTTTATGTTAAAGTGTGTGAACTTGTTGATTCTTAACATCCTAATAGGTGGGACAGAGTACTAGAGTGTGAAAGAAAAGGTGTCGTGGCTCCTCCGCCTTTGAAGGGTGTCATATTGGACTATTGCGATGATTATAATGATGTGTGGGGTAGGGAAGATGCTATGCATTGTAACGGTATGCATGATTTAACTGCAGCTGAAGCACAAAATTATATTCGCTGTTATGATGAATTCAGGACAAACCCTGTACATGCTGTCCAGACCTCAAATGAACAAAATTCCTTGTTGACGAGATGTATCCTAATCACAAGATATATACTTGGGCATCCATTGAACTGTATGACGAGTAAGAATTTTAATGGTCAGTTGGCACGAAAGCAAATGCTTACCAAGGTGAATACACATTTGGGTGATGATGGGATCGTACTTTGTATTAAAGGTTGTGCACCCATTGTTGGATTCCGGAAGTGTGTTGGTAAAATCTTGAAGGTTGCCACAGTGGAGACTGGATGAAGAGAAAGAGGATTCTTCGGTCAGAAACATTGCTTAAGTTTGTCTCAAAGGCTATATCAAATGGTGAAGTCACAAAAGCATCCCTGAGTCTATCACAATCCATGCGATATCACATCGCCAGGACATGTAACCAAACGACAGTTGGTTTGGGTGTTAAACTATACCACAGGTTTGGTAGCAGTGATTGTATTCACATCCCAAATGAGCAAGGGCACACTCTGTCATATGACGAGGTGCTGCAGTTCCAAAAGTCAGCGGCGAAGTATGTCGGTGACAATGCTGCCACACTACATCGGATGATGGGGACTAAGTCAGACAGTCAGACTCCTATTTGGTTGGTATGACAACTTCGATTTGCTGATGTCGACTCCGAAATGGTCGCCTTGAGATCAACGGTATGGCAACATAATTTCAGAAGCACCATGCTTGGATTATTGAGACCTGCAGCACTCAGCCTGGAATCAGTACTCTCATAAGCTCTCGCCTCATGTCCAAGCTGGCCAGGTCTGCAGGGAATAACATTAGCAAGTCTACCTATGCACTATATTGTACCGAAAATGTGATGCCGCCTCTACGGTGCCCACTGGCAAGACAGCTGGGATCAGCTACACCGCCGGGTCTGCTCTTGTGTCTGCCCAAGAGAAGGGCATGCAGTGGCTCTACAGTCTGCACTAAAGGAAAGATGATATGGAGTGGAATGGCTTCAACAAGGAGATAATAAGGAGCCAGAGCATACTCAAACTTGCGAGCACCCATATATTCGGTTCACTGAGTGATGCACCGCCCTTTCACACAGACACCATCATCACAACTCCCACAATACACGTATGGGTCACTTCTTGGTATGGGAATGACATACGTCCATCACTCCATTGACATGCAGCTGTTTACAGTAACCAAACATGTGTACTGGTGTACCATGCAGTAATCGTAATCGCCCATCAACTTCCCTCTCCCAACACTCATCGTCCACCAGTTTGAGTGTGCAGAGAGAGAGAGAGAGAGAGAGAGAGAGAGAGAGAGAGAGAGAAGGAGAGAGAGAGAGGGAGGGAGGAGGGCGAGAGGGAGGGAGGGGAGAGACAGACATCTATTTGAAGCAGCTGACCATGGAGCGCATGGTGACGTACTTCTTCCGGGCTGATAATGTGCAGTGCGCACGTCATCTCACCCACTAACTGCTTGAGATGCGTGTATTACATGCTGAAACCAGGGCTGACGTTGTGTCTGGTGGCATAATGGCGGATACTAGAATGCTAGATCTGCTGACCTGTTCGTTGAGCAGCCTGCCATCAAGATCTCTCAGGCAGTGTGTGCTGCCTGCCTCGTCATTGACGAACATGGTTGTCTCCGCAAAGCCAGCAAGTCAGGGCTAACCAAAGCTTTAGTGCACTCAAGATCTCGCCAACAGCTGCCAACATTATCCTCGTAGATGTTTCACAGCTGATCTGTCATATTGTGTGGCCTCACGGCGGCAGTCCCGCATATCTGATTGCGTCCATCCAGAGTTATCTTAGCCACTATTCAGATGGTACTGAGAAAAGTATTGTCGTCAACAAGGACCAATGTGTCTCTGCTAAGTATAACGAGAGAATAAATCGTGCTGGTGAAGTTGCCATCGACTCTGTGCTATCCGTTACCAGTCCTCTACCCAAAGGAGATGCAATCCTGAAGAGCAAGAACAACAATCAGAGGCTGGCAAGCGTGTTGTATACCTTCACTCTAGGAGAGAACGTGACAATTGATACTCGGGATGATGGTGTTTTTAGTCATGAGGAGTCAAATATCACAATGAGCTATGTCCTTGAGGCTGACAGCTGTGGCAAGGGCGTGATCTGCGTACTTGGCGATGGCATATATGTGTTTATCATACTGGTCTATTGAATGTATCGGGAGGAGCTGTCTGCTGGAGTGTAGATGGGGCCGTGGGATATCAACGCCACCTGTGCTGTTCTAGGGCCAAAGTGTCTGGAGTTGCTTGGCATGAAGGCCTTAGCGGGTGCGACATGACACCATATCCATATGCCGCAGTCAAGATTAGCGCACTAAACTCATTGCTCACTGGGGACTTTCCAGATTTGGTTGATGTGCTGGGTGAGGTGGGTGCCACGGAGGCAGATCTGATGGAGGTAGCGCAAACCGTCTCCAATGCTCTGTATGGTCAGCCACATGGGGCATCCATGGAGTCTGCCCGCTTCAAACTTTTCACCGAGAAGAAGAATCCTAAATTATGGCCCTGCCGCCAACATCCGCCAGCCTGTTGCTGCATGTGCTGCGGGCCCATCTGCGGGCTATGCTGTGGTAAATGGCAGACCACCAAGAACCACCAATATTTGGCTGGGAGATGGGGGTGATTGAAGTGATTCAGTATCAGTTGTAATAGTCGGCTGGTATTTTACCAGTGAGTAATTATTTTACAGTACTTGTATTAGCAAAAATTACATAACTTTAGGAGCTCAGTCGAATTCAACTTTATTTTACTCGAAAAGAGTAAGTATTCCATCTCCCTGGTGGCTAAGTAACTTAAAATAGTTACTCACGGAAAGTCATGTGATTGTACGAGTCAATCGCAAAAATGCATTCAACGAAAAAATGGTTTGCATGGAACGGACCAGTCGAATATGACAAATGTAAGGCACGTTGTAAGAAATGCAGCGCTGAGGCGTGTGGCTGTCACATCTTTCGTGCATGTTGTACTGCAACTGCTCTGGCGAAGAAGGCTGCTGCAAGTCATACAAAAGGATAAAACAGGATGAGACCAGGGACGAGGAGGGTGTCGAGAGGATGTAAAGATGAAGGTTTTAAAGCCATATCTGAAGATCCTTCCCCTCAGAGCATACGATTGTGTAAATCTTCCTTCTATCCAGAGCAATGAATATTACTCCTTATAAGATCCTTACACTGACTTTCGTCTTTAGAGACTTCCTAGCAAAGAAATATTTATAAGTATAAATAGGCAGAGCAATGTGTTGGCTTCAACGTCATCTAAGCCAATATTTCTAATGATCTTTACACTATACACTACATGATTAAGTGTTTCAAATATTACTAAAATAGTGTGTGATTATCCATTTCTGTACCTGAATAAACGAAAATATCATTTAGTTGAAGTTTCTATTTATTGTCCACTGAGTGGTCAAATTTGACCTTGACATACCCTTTAGCACCAGATCTTGACCTTGAATAGAAAAAGTAACCTCGGAAAGGTCTTCTTCACACCTCAACACCCCGTAAAATAGGGAGTATACATCATTCTAGGACAAGTAGATCAAAAGTTAATTTTTCAAGATGGCAACCAGCGGCCATCTTGGATTTATGCAAATTACCAGAGTTGCGCAAAATTGCAGTTTCATAGAACATTTCTATGTTCAGCAAATACCTACTGGACTAATGATCTACACAGGACAACATATCACTAACGGGTTAACAATGGATCCATCTGAGTGTGTACGCAGATTCATGAATTTTCACCCACTTGTGGCTAACACATGGCCACCGGTTCTCTTACCGCGCGACTGTTATCAGACCTTCCTTTTGATTTGTAGTTTTATATAATTTGCGTTAAATTGTTTAAAAAAATGTTAACATCTGACTAGCACCAGGGAGTTACTTCGATGAGATTTCAATGGTAATTCAATCTGAAGACTTACTTGCACCTCCAGCCTGACAATATGTGTGGTTTATGTTGTAAAACAAACTCATTCATCGACCCTGCCGGCTGCATGCGTCTCCCTATATGATAGTCTCTCCAAGTGACTGATATTGAAGGACTAAATCACACTGGCTATGGCTGCATCCTATGATGACTAGCGCAAATATACGATGTGAGGGCCTCCCCATTAACATCTCGTGGCTAGTTGGCCACTAAGGCCACGTTGAGTGAGAAATTAAGCACTGGCCCGTGACAGATGCCCGGATGCTACAATATCACTCAACCGATCGTATTGCATTTACATATTTGAAGATAGGTATCGAAAATCTCCAGCAATGTGTCCTTATCCGCTATAGTACTTCATTCAGAAAGAGTGTGGCGTAGCTAAACAAAGAGCTGTTGACAATATCTTCCTCTTAAAAGAGCCAAAGCTATTCGCCACAAGTGTAGCTCGCGGGGGACGTGCTGGTCCACCATGTTGCTCCATTCCATCGCGCCACAAATGCATGATGTGCGGGAGGGCTGGTTAGCTGCGGTTCTCGGGATCCCATATCATGTCTCTCTGGAAAGTACACAGACCGGCCTCTAGAGCTGGTGGAATGCATATGTTCCAGTGGGGCCGTGCGACCATTGCCGGCGAGATTTAACCACATGGTGTCGTCCCTGCTGTTTGTGTCATTGGTGTGTCGGTCCATTCCAATTTAGAGCAATGAATTAATAATTAAACAGTCATAAATTTAGTAAGTACTTACAAACAATTTTATTCTAGATGGCTACTTGCCATACACACAAGTAACTAATACACAATTTAACGAGTACGATGATAATGAATACGATGATAATAAAGTATCACAGGTCATTGGACCGTACGGTGCGGCTAGTTGAAAGCACCCACAGTAAACACGAATAATATTCACAATAAGAAACAGAAAATATAAGAATGCGCTCTTAGGACTGGTTAACGTACCTATTAGTCATCAGTACCAATATACGGTGATAATTAAATGTTCAATAGTATAGCTACTTGAGTACCTATTGGTCATCGGTATGAATAAAGTTCAAGCGTTACTGAAATTGAGACGATAATATGTTGATATTGTGAGATGGCACGATCTCCGATGCTGGACGGATTTCCGCAGGCAGGTTTCCGCAAGCAGTCTTCGCCAGGCTGGTCTCCGCAAGCAGGTTTCCACAGGCAGGTCGGATATGGCACATTCTCAGGACAGTGTAACGGAACGGTTCAGGAGCTGTCCATTAGATATTCTTTTAACTGATATATAATCTAAACAGTTTGTTATAAAGTTTCCGTCCGGCGACGGTAGTATGAAAGTTAAGAGAAACCCATTAACAGAGAGGGTTACTACTATGAGTAACAATGCATGCACAATAACTGGCAGACAGTGCGGGGTGCATCGCATAGCTCTTGTGGCGCACCGGGCAAAGTCACACCAGACTGTGGTCAAAATGTTAATTAAGCACACACGACATGCAACGCGGAGGTTTGAGTCCACTTTTCAGCGTGGTTGGCAGATCCAACGAGTCATCCACCAAGGACAATCATCAGCTCTACATACCATAGGATCACATTTGGGCCCGCAGGGCTCGTCCGCAGAAAGGCTCCCTTAGAAATGTCCGGATGCGGTAGTTATTACTTTAAGATGACTTTAAGATTCAAGATGGCATGTTTCGTACTGCAGAATGTATTCAACTTTCTAAGTAACCACATGATGATTTGTCTGATGATGAAGTGGATGAGGATGCTGCTGACGTCAGTGAAGAGGCCAATGTGTATGTTCGCAACATTTGACTACAATGACAGCAGAGGCGACAGGAAATTACCGCTATCCTTTTCGACAGCCATGCGAATTAAATAGCGGAGGTCCATGAGTTTACAATGCGTCCAACATGCGCACCACTGTAACTAAATGGCCCTTTCTGGATTTTACTAAGGCCCGCCTATCTCTAGTTAAGCTCCACCCACACAACGCTCGTGTTGGAATCCATCGATCTCGGAACACCCTGACAATCACTTTCCAGAAAGCTATGGAGGTAAGATATTGAATATTTTGAAACTAATTTGACTGGGCACTGTTGCTGTCTATGGCAGTAACAGCGTTCAGTCAAATTATTTTCAAAATATTCGACAGTATGTTTATTAAATAGTAGAGACATGCACTTCGTACAACGTGTCGCAATATTAAGAGTTAAAGACGGGCAATATAAAATCATTTATAACGGAATGAGTATGACGTCATCTTAGCCGACTATGACGTCATATGACGTCAGCTCAGTTCACTCGCCTATCGCTATAGGGCATACTTGCTATTCTTGTTACAGCTGATTTTAAGTTATGTGCGTCTCTCGCTATAGTCCATAATCGCTAATTCTGCGTCATTGAATACGATCCTGAGACGTCAGATGTTAAGAAGTTCAAGCAAATAAATGGTATGTAAGATATTCGTTGATCCAATAGCCATGCCTTGCAAATCTGCATATATTACATAATTACAATATGCATTACTGCATGTTCTCCTAGATATAAAGTTATGTACGCCTAGGTGCATGCTCAAACTGTCTATCCCACTTTAACATTTGTGCTGTGTTCCTATTGACATGACCTAGCAAGAATGTCTGAGAGCATTGTCTGTCACGCTTAACATGGATGGTATCCCGTACAGGCATTTGTTTTATTTCTATTAACAGGACGTAGCAAGGATGGCTGAGAGAATTGTCACACTTAACGTGGGTGGTACCCTGTACACCGCAACTCTTAGCACACTCACTCGCTACCCAGATTCTACGTTAGCGGCCATGGTTGGTGGGGCCGTGCCCCTATCACGTGACAAAGATGGTAACTTATTCATTGATAGGGATGGAGCCATGTTTAGGTATGTTTTAAATTTCCTCCGATACGGACGACTGACGGTGCCACAAATTCGTTCGGAATGTTGCTTGCTCGAAGCGGAGGCCGCTTTTTATCAAATCAAGCCTCTTATTGAACAGCTTGAAAAACGTAGTATTTGTAACTACATAAACGTTGTTTACGGAACTAATCATTGGGAAATCTATTGCTTGAGGCACTCTCTTAATAAGTTGACCCTACCAATGAAATATAAAGTTAAACAGAAGATTTTCGACTCAAATCGTGATTTCTGTGTCCGGATCAAAGTGCATGGAAATGTCGATCCACAGGAAATAAAGAATGACCTTCGTGACCTTGGATGGGAGCTGCATGATTCGCTTATCGACTCGCTATATGATGGTTTGCAGAATGGTTTTAGGTATTTCTACAAGGAGCGGTGGTATCAGCCCCTCTAAAGTCATTTTAAAGGACAACATTACATACAAACATCTCCTTAAGAAGCAACTTAGCAGCACCATATATGTATTCTGATGTATGAAACGTGTCTCGTGACTGACATCACGCGATGTGCTGATTTTGAACGGGTTTACTTTTTCTGTGAGAGAATCTCCTTCTTTAACCCGTTAATGGTCAAGACGGCCAAAAACTGACCTCTTCAGTGGTCTTGAGGAATGTCCATTTACAGACCAAGAGACGACTGTTTTGAGAATTTGCCACTGGAATGCCTGGCTCGATAACGGGCACTGTAGACCATCAACGTTTGCTCACGAAAGAAAGGTGGTCACTGAAGACAGGTTGTCACTAAAGAAAGCTGGTCGCTAAAGACAGGGTGTCACTAAAGGCTGCGGTCGCTAAAACAGGTAGTATCCATATGGCGGTGGTTCCCTAAGAAAGGAGATCATAAGACCACTTATTTTACTGAAGCACTATAATTTGGCCTCGAAGGTCAGTGGCCGTAATAGAGAGGTGTGGTGAAATACACCTGTTTATCAATGTAGGTTAGACTAAGTTATCTTTTATAAATGCTTTATTATATTTAAGTTTTTCTTTCGTGATAAATTACTGCTTTATTTTTGCTCCAGTATGGTACAGCTCGGAAATAACTTAACATATTTTCAAAACAAAATAAAACGTACAGTTTAATATATGGCACTTAATTCCAATCAAATTGGTCCACAATGTTCAAGACATAGAGAATCTGGAGCGAGGTCACTTTTCATATCACTATTATGGACCGAGTTGAAAATGATCAATTTGCACGAGCTTTAGCGAGTGCAAAATTGATAATTTTCAACGAGGTTCATAATAGTGATATGAAAAGTGACCGAGTTTGAGATTTTATTTATCATATAAACTGTAATTTTGGAATATTTGCCAATAGTTGCTGATGTGACTTTTATCTGATTTCTCATTGTTGATTTTCGTGAAATCGATACCGCCGCTGTGACGCACCACTACTTGATAACAGATGCTGAATGCGCAGCAAGATATAGTGACAAACACAAAATTTGGCGATGTCAGCCGTTAAATAGTATTTTAACTGGTCATTGAAAATTATAGCCATGAACATCAATCGTTACTTCGCTGCCGACTGATAAACTGTCAAACGATGAAATTCTGCGATGACGTTTCATGAATGACAAATCTTAGTAAACAAATCGTAGTAAAACAATACCGCGTAGTAATGCCTATGCGTCACGCTCACATCAATCGATGTTTTAATTGGTCGATTTAAATGGGTCGCACACCCAAGAGCCAATGAAAATACTCCGTTGAATATGGCACGTGTGCTCATATCGGAAAATATGGAGCGGGCTAAAAGCTTGTTTATATGATAAAATATTTTCTTAAATCACGTTCCAAATTGTACAAACTAATGCTTTCCCCAGAACATGTTAACGCATGCTGTAAAACATGTGCATATGGGACACATTAGGGACTATTTCTGAGTTGACTGTACACATGGTGATTTATTTAGATGCGTGGTCCCATAAGAAAACCGTGTGCCCGTTATATACAGGTTTAAATGTAGTGTTATTTAACTACTAATCAGACTGCTTCATTCTGTATGATTATTATCATTGTTTTCTCACCTACTGAACAGTTGCCAGTCAATTTCTGTCTAGTTTAATTAGATTTTTTTCTAGTTTATGAAAATTATTTGCCTAACTGATATCCGGTTTTATCTATCTTTGCTTGTTACTTTCCTGACAACCGTAAACCAATTAAGGTTCAATATGTTCGTTAAGCTTATGTATATGCCTATGTCACACTTATATGTACGCTTATGTCACGCATATGGCAACAACAACTTCCAGTTAAATACGTATCAAATAATTCAACAGCTCACTTGTATGATTGCGTTGATACCACCTTGTCAAGCCATAGCTGGCACCTTTATGACTGAGCGTATATACTGAGGCAGACACGCTATGCTTTTTCTGATAATATGCCAATGCCACACTTATTTATTTGTTGTATAATTATATCACGCTTATGGCACCTTATATGTCTGCCTATGTCACCTTATGTTCAAGATGTTCGTTAAGCCTATGCATATGCCTATGTCACACTTATATATAAACTTATGTCACACTTATGTCACCTTATATGTCTGCCTATGCCACACGTATGTCACTTTATATGTCTGTCTATGTCACACTTATATGTATATTTATGTCACACGTATGTTACCTTATATGTCTGCCTATGTCACACTTATATGTATACTTATATCACACATATGTCACCTTATATGTCTACGTATGTCACACTTATATGCATACTTATGTCACGCTTTTGTCACATTATATGTCTGCCTATGTCACACTTATATGTGTATATATGTCACGCTTATGGTACCTTACATGTATGTCTATGTCGCACTTATATGTATAATTATGTCACGTTTATGTCACCCTATATGTCTGCCTATGTCACACTTACATGTATACTTATGTCACGCTTATGTCACCATGTATCTCTGCCTATGTCATAATATGCACACTTATGTCACGCTTACGTCACCTTATATGTCTGCCTATGTCACACTTACATGTATACTTATGTCACGCTTATGTCACCTTGTATGTCTGCCTATGTCATAATATGCATACTTATGTCGCGCTTATGTCACCTTATACGTATGCCTATGTCACACTTACATGTATACTTATGCCACGCTTATGTTACCGTATATGTCTCTCATATGAATGTAAACTTATGGCACGGTTATATCACATTCTGTGTCACGCCTATGTCACCCTATATGTCTGCTTATGTCACACGTATATGCATACGTATGTCACGCGTATGTCACCTTGTATGTCTGCCTATGTCATAATATGCATACTTATGTCATGCTTATGTCACCTTATATGTCTGCCTATGTCATAATATGCATACTTATGTCACGCTTATGTCACCTTATATGTCTGCCTATGTCACACTTATATGCATACTTATGTCATGCTTATGTCACCTTATATGTCTGCCTATGTCACACTTACATGTATACTTATGTCACGCTTATGTTACAATGTATCTCTGCCTATGTCATAATATGCATACTTATGTCGCGCTTATGTCACCTTATATGTATGCCTATGTCACACTTACATGTATACATATGCCACGCTTATGTTACCGTATATGTCTCTCATATGAATGTAAACATATGGCACGGTTATATCACATTATGTGTAACGCCTATGTCACCCTATATGTCTGCCTATGTCACACTTATATGCATACTTATGTCACGCGTATGTCACCTTGTATGTCTGCCTATGTCATAATATGCATACTTATGTCATGCTTATGTCACCTTATATGTCTGCCTATGTCATAATATGCATACTTATGTCACGCTTATGTCACCTTATATGTCTGCCTATGTCACACTTACATGTATACTTATGCCACGCTTATGTTACCTTATATGTCTCTCATAGGATGGTAAACTTATGGCACGGTTATATCACATTATGTGTAACGCCTATGTCACCTTATATATATATGCCCATGTCACACATATGTTATTCAATTATCCAATGATCTATGGTTTTGGAAGTTTAGATCATTTACTACCTGTAAATTAACTCGATTGAGTCGTCGTTATTAATTCTTCAATGATCCTAGACTAAATATGTAGTAGATATACGGCAAGCTGATGGGTATCCTTATTCTGAACATTCTTTTTTATTATTTTTTAACTTTTAAATGGATAAATGTTGTACTATGATAATTAAATTATGGTTTATAGATTCCATATCATTCATATCCTGTCGCATTCCCTTATCTGTATCACAAGTATCTGCTTTGTAATATCGCGTAAATGTTGAACAGTGATCGCCATCATTTTGTCTCCTCAAGTGATAATGTGTGATGTTATGTAAGTGCTAATGCATTACAGTTTTTTATTATGTAATACTCATCCAGTAGAATATGTTGAAACTGATTTTACAGGAAGTTGTTGCTGCCTATGGCAGCAACAACTTCCAGTCAAATAAGTTTCAAAGTATTCCACAGCTTACCTGTATGGTTGCTTTTATACCACATTGCCAAACTATAGCTGGCACCTCTATGACTGAGCATATAAACCGAGGCAGACACAACATAATTTTTCTGATTGGTTGAAAAGTAAATCACGACAGCCATCATAGGCTGTAGAAATGTACCAAGATTTAGCTACTAAATCTACTTTCGTTGTCGGCATAATAACACCTAAAATGGCAGGGATGCATTGTGGGTGGCAAATTCTATCACATAAATGGTTAGTATAAAATAATGTGAGATTTCCTTTGAAAAGAAATAATTCTTTACAAAGAGTGACTTAGCCATTCGGATAGGAAGTGAAAAGTTGATAAGACATGATTCAAGATTCACGATTCAAAATTATTTATTTTCATATTTTGTCATGCATGTAAGAAGATCACAACATGTAGTCAGTCTACTGAAGGCAAGCCCATGACGTTGCTGAAATGTTCTTTTCTAAAACTCTAAGTAAGCCTATATATACAGGTTCTGCCATAAATTAAATTATTACAGTATTTTGCCAGCCGGGGAAACCATCAGGCAGCCACCCGCCAATGTGTAGCATCCCATATTATTTTATACATTTGGGTAAAGCTCCTCTATAACCCACCTCCACTGTTAAAAGCACATGACACCGCTCTACACTACTAGCAGTTCCCATGCCCATCACATTTACCTGTTCATTGTGTAAATATCAGTACGATAAAATCAAGCTGGCATCCTATGTGATTTCTGTAGTGACTGGGTGCTTGTAGTATGTTCTAAGCTAGTAAAAATAGTACAGAATACAACTGAGTCATGGCGGTGCATTAACTGCAAAGGTAGCCTGTTTCTCTTTAATCATTATACACATGACACATATTTTATGATGACTGTTCTTAGCTTAAGCAATGATTATGACCACATCAAGTATAAGTCACTGCTAAACCTACTTGTAAATCAATTTAAAATAGATTTTATCATCCCACGGCGCTCAAAAATGATCAAGAAAGTGAGGAAATGAGGAAATTACCTTCCCCTCTTTAGAATGTGAATACATACTACAAAATGTATTCAACGACATAATAGCTGATACCAAAAGCACAGTTTCATTCTCATTACTTCATATTAATACCGGCTCAATCTAGAGGAACATTAATGAGCTAAACACCTTTCTAGAAACCAGCTCTCATGTATTCACCTTTCCAGAGTACCCACCCATCATATGACGTCATAATGAACTGCGTGATATGTACAATGGCATCATAATGAATGGTGGCATGAATGACGTCGATAAGTATGTCACGAATGCATATTTGAAGAAGGTCTATGCGTTGTTGTACACATTGTTTGATTTTACTATTTAATAAATATTCTGTTGAATATTTTGAAACTAATTTGACAGGGCGCTGTTGCTGCCATAGGCAGCAACAGCACCCAGTCAAATTAGTTACAAAATATTCACCAGCTTCCCTGTATAGTTTTCCGGAAATTGATAGCTAGGGCATTTGGGGATCGATCAATCCCAACATGGCGAGGAGTGGGTGTAGCTTAGCTAGTGTTGGGCGGGACATAGCAAAAAATGGAAAGGTCCATTAGTATCATAGGTGTTACTGAGACATGACTAAAGCCATTTCACCAGCCAATCTAATCAGCATGCACCATTATACATGTATTGACAAACAGAGATTTACCCTCAAAGGAGGTGGAATAGGGGTATACATAAAATATCACCTACAATGTAAAATAAGCGAAGACTTGCCAAAGATAGAGGAGTATATTGAAACTATCTTTATTCAGATACCTATAGAAAAGGATAAAAATAAAATTGGTGAAGTATATAGACCTACACAAAGCGAAATGAGAAATTCATAGAAACACTAAACAAAATGTTACAAACTATTCATAGTGAAAATAAGATAGCATAAATTATGGGCGATTACAACGTTGATTTATTAAAAGAAAACTTTATTTAAGCTCAAAATTTACTAAATTTAATCAGAAAATTCAACTTTATTGAGTGGTCACAAAACCAACAAAAATTACTGAGTTCATTGCTTCTGTAATTGACAATATCTTCACAAAGAGTACTGTAGAAGGTAATCTTCAAGTACTTTTTATAACAAATATATCTTACCATTTAATATCTACTATAGAGAAAAAGCTAAAACTAGACAAAAATCAGTAAAGCAAATCTTCCTAAACTTTGGGTAACAAGCCGATTGATTGCTGCCTGTCACAAAAAGAATAAACTATGTCCAAATGTCATCAAAATTCCAACCAAGTAAAATGAAACACAATTCAAGAAATATCGAAACAAATTAAATAAAATTATTAAATCAGCTAAAATTCAGTAATACCAAAATAACTTTAGTGAACAGAAAAAATGATACAAAAGAGACTTGGCAACTCATCAAGACATCATTAAACAAACAGAACAATACATCAGAATCATCAAGCTGCATCTACAATCACATGGTGATTCTCATGAATTGTAAATAAATGTAATATATATTTTATATTATATCCTAAATCCCACTGATACAGAGGAGATCTTTGAAATTCTAATGAAAATTACCCTTAATAAAAGTGCAGCAATTGATAATTTTAAATGTAAATTATTGAAAAACTGCACCTCACAAATACTAACCCCACTAAATCACATTTGTAATTTGTACAATTAAAAGCAGCACGTCTGACACGTATATACAATGCAAAACACTCCACTCACATCACAAACCACCGGCCTGTTTCAGTAAGAAAGACTATTATATTCCCCTAACTAAATACTTAAACAAACACTATAATTAAACAATCACAATATAGATTTAGCGAAAAAGATTTGGCAATGCTTGCTCTTGTAGATATTATAGAACGACTCTCACACTCTCTTGAAAAAGAAGATATTCTAGGAATACTTTAGGTCTCCCAAAAGCATTGGATACATAACATCCTAGCACAGAAACTGCCATATTATGGGATTAGCGTTATTGCACTCGACAGGCTCAAATGTTATTTAACCAATCGAGTACAATGTGTGCAACATAATGAAGTAATTTCTGAGAGTGGTAATACGGTATGCGGTGTTCTTCAAGGAGCAATACTTGGCCCCTGGCTGTTTTTATAATATATGAATGACCTACCTGCAATCTGTAAGCACTTATACTTAATACTATTCGCAGATGATACCAATGCATTCTGCAGCCATTCCGATATAGATAGTCTAAACACAAATGCGAATGAAGAGAGGGAAAGGGTAATACAATGGTTTAATATAAAGAATTAGTAAAACAAATTATATCTTATTTACAAATAGGAAAAAATAAAAAAGTAACAAATTCCCAAAGATTCAGATAAATAATAAAGAAATACACGAGGCCCAATTTGTCAAATTCTTAGGTGTATTTTTGGATAAGAACCTCACTTGGGAGAACCACGTAGAAACTGCTTCATCTGAGGTTGCAAAGAACATTGGTATCATGCACTCAAAGCATACTTACCAAACAACATTTTAAAAACCACTTTATAGCACACCCACATACCACATACTGCAGCACTATATGAACTAATACATATCAATCTAAACTCACAAAACTGTAAGCACTGCAAAAGAAAGCTATCAAGCTTTGTCCTCAAGCAGCAGAGGGACAAGATATCCTAAAGACCGAAAAACTCCTAAAGCTTGAAGATATTGGACAACTTCAACTTTTCTCCATTCGAGACTTTCACAACAATAATCAGCCTAACCCACTATCAAAACTGTTTATAAACAACACAGAAATACACGTACATAATGCCGGATCAAGTGGAAAATTACACACAGGCTGCTGTGGCAGAGAAAGATCCATAGAAAAAACATCAACACAGACCATTAAATTATGGAATGACACTGATATAAACAACCGCACACAACACATTACCCACCAATCATTTAAACGAAACATGAAACATATGATAATAGAAAAGCATTAGATCAACCCATAGCACACTGCGTTAATATAAATTGTCTTCCCCTCGACTCCAAAATCATGTGCTTTTTCTGTTAATGCTGTTGTGCGAGTGTCTGATGTAGTAATTAGACAGCAACAACTTGACACAACATTGTTTCTTGGGAACAGACACTAGTTTGCCACCAAATTTGTAACCAAGATGATGAGATCAGGGTATTAGGGGTAAAAATAGCCTAATATCGCTCCGCCTTGGCTATGGTAACCTATCACACTTCCGGTCACCACACTAGTGAATAACATAGTATTGGAATAATATCTATAACAGCAACTGAACTCTTGTCGCTACTAACTCTGCTGGTAGAACTGCTGCTGCTGCTATTTGTATTGCTACTACTACTACTACTACTACTACTACTACTACTACTACTACTACTACTACTACTACTACTACTACTACTACTACTACTACTACTACTACTACTAGTACTACTACTACTACTACTACTACTACTACTACTACTACTACTACTACTACTACTACTACTACTAATACCACTACTACTACTACTACTACTGCTACTACTACTGCTGCTGCTGCTACTGCTGCTGCTGCTGCTGCTACTACTACTACTACTACTACTACTACTACTACTACTACTACTAATACTACTACTACTGCCACTATTATTACTACTACTACTACTACTGCCGTTGCTGCTGCTGCTGCTACTACTACTACTGCTGCTACTACTACTACTACTACTACTACTACTACTACTACTATTATTATTATTATTATTATTATTAGTATGTGCAGATGACCTTCGACATGCCGAGTCTGACCATCATGACGGTACTCATCTCTGATATGAATAATCATTGTATTGCCATAGTAACGTAATTGTACCATTATTGATTTAACCCGATACGTGGGTATTGTCATTGACTAAGTGTAAGATTCAATGATATTTAGGCATGTGATGAAATACATGTAATGTTGTATCCCTGTATTTAATACTGTATTGCTATATTTAGGCAATTCATGTACATATATTGAAATACCAGGATTGATAATTCATGAATCTATTTCTTCATTCAAACACATGATGTCATAATCATCTAAGTGACGTGTGGGATTACGTCATAATCATGACGTCATGAATGACTCAGTTTATTCCGTCTTAAACTGTTAATAATCTGTCAGGTTGTACGAATTGTATCTTTGCTATTTAATAAACAATCCGTTGAATATTTTGAAACCAATTTGACTGGGCGCTGTTGCTGCCATTAAGCAGCAACAGCGCCCAGTCAAATTAGTTTCAAAATATTTAACAGTTTACCGTATAGTTTTCTGGAAATTGATAGTCAGGGCGTTCAGGGATCGAACGTTCCCAACACGAACGAGGTGTGGCTGGAGCTTAGCTAGAGATGGGCTGGACATAGCTAAAACAGGAAATTCCATTGAAGCTATGGTAGCCTATAGTAGTTGTTATTGAAGCGAATAGCTGTTGCTATGTGTGTGCAGTAATTGATCAGCGACCCATATCAACGTGATCTGCATTGTGAAGTATTATTATGTTATCTAGCTTATCTAGATTGACTTACCTTGACTGTAAGTTGTTATTGCAGCATTAGGTACCTCCTGATGCTCTTGATACACGCACGCACGCACTCACTCACTCACGCACGCACGCACGCACGCACGCACGCACGCACGCACGCACGCACGCACGCACGCACGCACGCACGCACGCACGCACGCACGCACGCACGCACGCACGCACGCACGCACGCACGCACGCACGCACGCACGCACGCACGCACGCACGCACGCACCACGCACGCACGCACGCACGCACGCACCACGCACCACGCACCACGCACCACGCACGCACGCACGCACGCACGCACGCACGCACGCACGCACGCACGCACGCACGCACGCACGCACGCACGTACGCACGTACGCACGCACGCACGCACGCACGCATCCACGCACGCACGCACGCACGCACGCACGCACCACGCACGCACGCACGCACGCACGCACGCACGCACGCACGCACGCACGCACCCACGCACGCACGCACGCACGCACGCACGCACCACGCACCACGCACGCACGCACGCACGCACGCACGCACGCACGCACCACGCACGCACGCACGCACGCACGCACGCACGCACGCACGCACGCACGCACGCACGCACTAACGCACGCACGCACGCACGCACGCACGCACGCACGCACGCACGCACGCACGCACGCACGCACGCACGCACCCACGCACCCACGCACGCACGCACGCACGCACGCACGCACGCACGCACGCACGCACGCACGCACGCACGCACGCACGCACGCACGCACGCACGCACGCACGCACGCACGCACGCACGCACGCACGCACGCACGCACGCACGCACGCACGCACGCACGCACGCACGCACGCACGCACGCACGCACGCACGCACGCACGCACGCACGCACAGACTAATACATTTTAACTGACGACATTTTGGGATTGATGTACTATTAGTGCTTTGAAATCCAGTTAGCAAGTGTGTAATTTTACTGAGTGGTGTCTGCGTAAGTCCTTTGTGTTTGTAAAGAACTGACGACAACAGTCTGCACAGTATTGGCGAATTTGATGCAAGAACATCTTGATGAAGATTTGCTGCCCTCCAATGCCTTGCAAGATATCCCTGCAGACGTTATTTGGAGGCATAGAACTAGATTTATCCCGCGCTCATGCATATGGTTAATAATCTGGTTCTCTTTGTATCTCAGGGTAGAAGCACAGAACTTTGAGTCATGCCTTACACGCACACGTGTTATTTTCAGAAATAATGGTACCTGATAGCTGAGAGTTCGACCCGTAATGGAGCGTGATGTACAAGAACTGAGTGAACCTGAAGGCTTTTCAATTATAAATGCAATGGAGAAGTTTAGTCACCAGCTTGTCAAGCTTAGACTGGAATTACAAATTATGCCTGGTATTTCCAGCAGATGAGCAAGTCAAAGCAGAATTTGTTATTGCTAGCAATCAGAAAGGCATCACAATTATTTCAATCAAGATCATAATTGTGCAGATGGAAGTTTACTGAAGAGAATGAGTGAGGATTGATTGAGCCATTATAACGTAATATGTGTAAATGACCAATCAAACGCCACGGCTCAGAAGAGTTAACAGAAAAGTCACAAACGTAGGCTAAATCCATCTTTGTGCGGAGCATAGCTAGAAATGGACGGGGCATGGCTAGCATATGGTGGGGTATAGCTAGAAATTGGCGGGAAACAGCTAGAAATTGGCGGGCATAGCTAGAAATGGGCGGGTAATAGCTAGAAATGGGCGGGCATAGCTAGAAATTGGCGGGCATTGCTAGAAATGGGCGGGTAATAGCTAGATATGGGCGGGGCATAGCTCGAAATAAGCGGGGTAGGGCTAGAAATGGGGTGGGGTGGGGTGGGGTGGGGTGGCATAGCTAGAAATGGGCGGGTAATAGAAAGACATAAATCCCTCTATTGGAAAGCTACTTACAGGGGAAGGATTTCACTTCTCATGTCGCTAAATAGTTCATCATAGAATCCGAGATGGCCACCATGTAGGCCTCTTGTTAGTGAATTCATGAGTCCCTCTCCTCACTCAATCATATGACGTTATAATCAACTACGTGACGACGAGGCTGACGTCATAATCATGACGTCATGAGTAACTCGATATAGTCCGTCTTTAGCGCGTAATAGTCCGACACGTTGTACGAATTCTATTGTCTTTACCATTTAATAAACGATCTGATGAATATTTTCAAAATATTCAACATATTTCCCAGTATTGTTTTTCTGGAAATTGAGGGACATGAAGTTCAGGGATCGATCGATCCCAATACGAGCGAGGTTTGGAGCATAACTATGGATGGGTAGGGCATAGATAAAACTGACAAGATCCATTGCTTAATGTAAATAGTATGCCGTCATGCACGACGCGTGTAGCTGACATTTAATGTATCATAATTGTTTGCATGACGCCATAATTTGTTGCAAACTAACAACATTGGGTCTTTTGTCAATGGAACATTACCGCTTTAGCTATGACCCACCACCTCTAGCTAAGCTCAACCACACCTTGCTTGTGTTGGGATCGATCGATCACTGCACTCCCAGACTGCCAATGTCCAGTAAACTATACAAATAAGCTATAGAATGTTTTGAAATCTAATTTGACTTGTTGCTGTTGTTGCCTACAGCAACAGCCCTCAGCCAAATAGGTTTCAACATAATATTTATTAAATAGTAAAGAATACAATTCGTACAACTCGACGAACTATTAAGCGCTTAAGATGGACTAAATCGAATCAGTCATGACGTAGTTGATTATGACGTCATATGATTGACTGGGAAACTGGATTCCTCCGTTCCCTTGTTCAGAAATGAAATCGAAGAATCCTATCTGCCACAAGAATATGACGTCATAATCAATTATGTAACTAGTGTGCTGAAATCGCAATCATAATGACATATTATTCCATCATAAAAATCGGAGTCTGGCATGAAGTATAATAAGTGTATGTCTTTGATGAATCTATAATTTAATAAACATTGTGTTGAATATTTTGAAATTAATTTGTCTGTGAGCAACCGCAACACCACGACCCCGAATCAAAATATATAAATCTATTCCAACATGTAAAAACTGGGCTTATCTAGAAATGGGCGGATGGTCATGGAGACGACTTTTTTCTTAAGCTAGGAGGAAACCGCAAGTCTTACCGTCCATTGGTGTAAATATGTAAAAATAACAATAAATAGAAAACATACATTTACTGAAGTAACTTAAATCTGTGTGCTCTGGATATTAAGGAATACTATAAGGCCTAGATCAAGGTCAAGAAATTTCAATTTTCTCACATAAAATGTCTAGTTCCAAACCAAGATAAGACTATTTTTTTGAAAATTTACTAATGGAATAACTGGCTCGATTATCAAAAGCAGTCTTTTCTATGCAAATGGACATTTCTCAAGATTAGTGGAAAGGACGTTTTACAATAAATGGTTCAGACATAACACTGTTACAAGACCACCTGGCTGGTCAGCTACACATAATACAAGCCCGGGTCATCGGACCTTTCCAGGTATCCATCCATCGTGTGACGTCATAATCAACCACGTGATGTGTAGGATGACGTCATAATCAATAACGCCATGAATGACGTTGATAAGAACGGGCTATGCTTTGTTGTACGAATTGTATGTTTTTACCATGTAATAAAGATGCTGTTGAATATTTTGAAACTAATTTGACTGGACGCTGGTGCTGCCATAGGGGGTGGGGTGGCGGCGGGGTGGAGGTGATCCTATCTGTCCCTCAAGTATATGATGTCATAATCAATCATGTCACATGTAGGCTGACGTCACAATACAGAGTGACGTATCCAACTCCGTCATTAGCATTGAAAAGTCTGTCAAGTGTACGAATTGTATGTCCGCGATGGATTTACTATTTAATACACATTTTGTTATTTGTGTATATTCCACAGCATACCTGTATTGTTATCTTGAAACTGTGATTCTGGGAATTGAGGATCCGAAGCAGATAATTTGATTCCAACACGCGCAAGATGTGGAGCTAGAAATGGGTGGGGCAATGAATAGGGTATATTTGTGTATATAACTCAGACGGGGATATCTGTTGTGAATGGAAATGTGAGACTGTGGCCGTGTTCTCACTACGGACTTAAGAGGGAATAACAGCGTAGATATCAAATTCGATGTATTTGGGCCGAAACAGTATCAAAATACACACGTCTCTTCTTCTAACCGATCCTTATTAATGGTGTATGGACACAATAATTAATTACATAAATAAATAAATACAAAAATAAATAAATAAATAAGACGCGATAATTCTTAAATTTGATATACTTTAATAACACAACTTCGTATAACTATGAAATCAAATAGCACAATAGCACACACTGTTATATAATATTAATAGGTGCGTGCGTGTGTGCGTGCGTGCGAGTGCGGGTTGGGGGGTATGTTAGATTCCCTCATCTTACAAAATAACTTTCACAATGGACCTTTCCACTTATAGCTAAGCTCCGCCCATCTCAATCTAAGCTCCGCCCACACCACGCCGGTATTGCCTATGGCAGCAACAGCGCCCATTCAAATTCTTACACAGTGTCGCACTATTATGACTTAAAGACGGGCCAAATAGAATCATTTATGACGTAGTGATTATGACGTCATGCCATACGCCGCTGAGCTGATTATGACATCATATTACGTCAGATGAGTAATGGATTCTCTAGAAAGTTCAATTGAACCCCGTGGGAAAGATTGCTCCGTACATCAACAGAGGAAAGTGAGTTTGATACTATTCAAGCTTACATGTACAGACTTATCTTCTTTTCTGCTTTCCGGTTTATTTTTTTTCTAGCATATTATTTTGGTTTTGAATACGGGAATTGACCTTTCAGGTTTTAGCTATGTCCCGCCCATCTTTAGCTATGCTCAGCCCCCACCTCTCTCGTGTTGGGGGCGAGCGATCCCTGATTGCATATTTTGAAACTAATTTGACTGGGTGCTGTTGCTAAGTCAAATTAGTTCCAAAATACTCAACAGAAATTGCATATTTTGAAACTAATTTGACTGGATGCTGTTGCTAAGTCAAATTAGTTCCAAAACACTCAACAGCAAGTTTATTAAATATTAAAGACACAATTCGTGCAACAACGCGTAGTCCGTCACCAATTATGCGTTCGAGACGTACTTGTCCGCGTCATTCATAACGCCATTGATTATGACGTCATTCTACGTCACGTAATTGATTATCATTATGACGGCATGTGATGGATGGAAAATCTGGAAAGATCAATTGAATGGATAGAGCAAGGACTCCACGTTCAACCATTGGCCTTTGCATAATAGCCTACTGTACCTGCAGTGGCATTGCTACTGGAAAGTCCAAGAGACTGATCCACATTTTTCATGGTTATATTTCAGATGCCCCGGTCGTTGTTATCACTGTATAGAATCGATGATTTTTAAAATTAAATAGTCATTGTGTTACGAACACAACCGCACCTTAGACCAATGCAAGCACTACAAAAGTGAGCAAGTTGGGCCGATATCAAAGTGGTTTGCATTAAACATATGCAAAGGTCTCCTGCTTATATGTCCTTGGATGTTCAGTAAAAAGAGGCATAAATTGTGTTCATCTGGGATTCTATGGCAGACTATTTAGCAACATGGAGAGGGAAATCTTCATCTGAGATTCTATGATGGATAATTTAGCAACACGCAGAGTGAAATCTTCATCTGGGATTTTATGACGGACTATTTAGCAACATGGAAAGTGAGATCTTCATCTCGGATTCTATGATGTTCTATTTAGCAACATGGAGAGTGTATTATCGCACAAATATTGACAGTGATCGGCATCATTTTGTTTCCTCAAGCGATAGTGTGTGATGGCATCCAAGTGTCAATGAAATAAATTCTTTATTATGTAATACTTATCCCGTTGAATAATTTGAAACTAATTTGACCGGAAACTTCCAGTCAAATTAGTTTCAAAATATTCAACAGCTTTTGAATATGATTGCTTTTATACGAAATTGCCAAACTATACCTGGCGCCTCTATGACCAAGCGTATGTACAGAGGCGGGCACGCTAGGGTTTTTCTGATTGGTTGAAAAGTAAACAATGACAGCCATCATAGGGTGTAGAAATGTAACAAGATTTATCTACTAAAGCTTGAATATCTGTCTTTAGTGGCACGATAGAATGCTTTAAATTAGCTGCATAGTTTATGAGTGGCATATTAGATCACCTGAATAGCTATCAAGAGATGAGGTTAGTTACCCTTTAAATATCTCCCAAATGGATGTATCCGTTTCTAACTAACCCCCGGCCAATTCTGCACTCTTGTTGGAATCAGTTTAACGCATTGAAACTGACTTCCTGGAATCTAAATTTCAACAAGCGAGCTGTTAAATATTTGGATCTAATTTGAGCGGGTCGGCTGCTGTTTATGGCAGCAGCATCTCCTCGTGTAATTAGTTTTAAAAGATTCATCAGAATTCATACACATGAAAGTCATTTTTAATCTCATGATGGAGCTATAATACATCATTATGATTGTGACTTCAGCTAACTACTGACGTAATTGATTATGACGTCAGATACTTGAGTGACAGGTCGGTTCTTTCCATTTTATTAATTGGTCTGCACACAGGAGCAAGGCGGAGATCTTTTCTAATTTCTAATTTCCCAGGACGATTCTGATTAGTGGAGACCTTCATACACTCAGGTCTGTAAGTGTTAAAAGGTGAATTATCCATCTGAATTTTAAGAAAACACAAATAAATCCAGAATTTATAGAACGTATTTATTACAGAATGGAGCAGTCTGTTTAGTAACTAAATACACTAGAGTGAAACCTGTATATAACGGGAACGTGGTTATGGAACAATCCATCCTAAAAACACATTATTGTTCCAATAGGCATTTTGTGTACAATCAACTCAGAAATGATCCACAATGTGCCCGTTATTCACAGGTTTACAGCATCTGACACACGCAGTACAGATGAAAACTTGTTTTCAAAACAAAAACAGAAACATATTATTTAGTACAAATTTGAACCCAGTGGAAGACATTTTCTGTTTAATATTTTGGACTTAACCTGCCGTTAGTGACCACCAGTCTGTAGTGGCCACTTGCCTTTAGTAAGTAAATGTCATTTGCGATCACCTGTCAGTAGTGACCACCTATCGTTAGTGACCACCTGTCTTTAGTGACCACCTGTCTTTAGTGACCACCTGTCTTTAGTGACCAGCTGTATTTAGTAACCACCTGCCTTTGGTGAACAGGCTTTTTATCATGTAGCTAAAGAAAGCTATTCAGGCTTTAGTAGCTAAATGTCGGTACATTTCTACACCCTATGATGGCTGTCATGATTTACTTTTCAGAAAAAAACTCTTATGTCTGCCTTGTATATACGATCAATTATAGAGGTGCCATCTATAGTTTAAAAATGTGGTGTAAAAGCAACCATATCCTGTAAGCTACTGCCTATTTTGAAACCAACTTGGCAGCAACAACTTCCAGTCAAATTAGTTCCAAAATATTCAACAAGATGAGTATTACATAACAAAGAATGTAATGCATTCGCACTTATATGCCATCAGACTTGAGGAGACAAAATGGCGGCGATCACTGTTCAACAATTACGCGATACTACAAAGCAGATAATTGTGATACTGTTAAGGGAATGTGACAGGATATGAATGATGTGTATTTTCGAGGTGCATGAAGTGAAGTATGAAAACAATGGTTACCTTGCGCGGTGGACGTCGGTATGGCAAGGTTTGTGTTAGCCTAGCTGACGTAATCTGATTAGTTAATCAGAGTGAGCTAATTTCTCTCTCTCGGAATGGTTGCAGATTCAGATTCAGATTGTTTTATTTACACCCAGGCCACATAATTGCATATGGGGAATATGAATTTACCGAAATTATAAATGTTATGGGCGATCAGACATTATTTATCAATTCATAATTACATATTTTGGTATTTATCTATTTATATAACCACTGTTTGTGCTTTCGCTAGTAGTAGTAGTAGTAGTAGTAGTAGTAGTAGTAGTAGTAGTAGTAGTAGTAGTAGTAGTAGTAGTAGTAGTTGTAGCAGTAGTAGCAGCAGCAGCAGTAGTAGTAGTAGTAGTATGTTTAATTTGTAAATTCTTGTCTTGGTTGGAGCGCATTTTGTGTCTCCATTTTCTAAAGGCATTCCTCTTAGCGGTTTCCGCCATTTAATAGGGTTCCTCTTACTGTGGTCAATGCAATACATTTCTCCCCGCGCCAGTCTGCTATTTCTATAGTTCGTAGGCTAGCGCATTATATTTGGCAAGATCGCTTGAGTGAGTGGATTTAATTCCTTTGTCATTTGTAAGCACAAGCCTAGTTCTTTATCTATATACATCCTTATAGTCAGTTGGCTGTCTCCGGTCAACTCGAACAGACTAACAAATATATGACTGTACTATCTATTCATATATTTGTTAGTATACTTTAATCGGCTAGGTGTTAGTGAACCACTTAGAAAGTGGTTCAAACTAACAAATATACGACTGAACTCTCTATTCGTATATTTGTTGGTAGACGTCAGGGTTTCAAAAGGGGACACTATTTATTTAGTGTTTAGCTCTTTCCCTGACGTCCTGGTGTTATATAAGTATATATTTATTATATATTGTAGTAGTATGGGGTTCCTCCTTTGATAAACCACCATGCCAACCTATAAGCGTACTATAAGCCTTAACATAACAACTAAGGGGTGGGGTGTCACGGCTATCGACGTGTATCATGGGTTAAAAGACGTCATTGGCGCGGGACCTGTTACTTTGCAGGGGCTTATCAATGGTACTAAAACTGTATGGAATATAACAGTGTCAAATGAGGGGGTCAAGGAAAAGCTTCTGGAAGATGTTCTTATTGTAATAGGTGAAGTTTGTAACGTAGAGGAAATCGAGTCAGATAGGTTGCTAGTGAAGCTGAAAGGTCCACTAGAAATTCCAGATGACAGAATCATGAGTGAACTCAAGAAGTATGGCAAAGTGCAAAAGATTGAACGGGAAACGTATCCCTTTGACAGAACGCTAGAAAACGGTGTAAGACGTATTTGGTTTGATAAAGTGGATAGCCCTTTACCAAGCAGTTTGACGCTTGATGGCAGCTATGTCCTGCCCTTATGGTATAGAGGGCAAATTAAAGAATGCCGGATCTGCCTAAGTACTGACCATTTGGCAACAGATTGTCCCAATCGAAACAAATGTTTGCTCTGTGGTTCAGTTGACCATTTTAAATGGCGCTGTCCAAAAAATCAAAACAAGCCCTCAGTATCAAGAGATAATCGCCCATTAAAGGATGCAACTGAGTCAAATGCTTCTGAAGCAACCGCTACGGAAGCTGTTGTTGTGGTTCATGCCACTGTAAATGACACAAACAAATCATCAAATCCTGTTAAAGTAACTACAGTTGATGAAATTCATGTATTAGAGGAGGGTATAACCTTAAGTCAAGAAAATACTCAAAATGCAGTGGAGCCAAACGTTGCTGTAAAAGACACGCAGGAAAATGATGATCTTACAGAAGAGCCAGTTTACAATTCCTTAGAAGATGAATTAAAATTAGGACAGGATAAGTTTAGGACTCAGAAGACAGCAAGTTCAGTAGATTTTCCGCTAAGCCCACTTGATTTAAGTCAGCTTGAAGATATGGTAAATGAGGCTCCTGCCAAATGTTACTTAAGTAGCAATAAGCGTCATAAAGAAGACAACAGCTCAGAATCTGAGATTGAAGTAAATGATATGGATGATGATACAATGTCAGTTGCAGAATCAGATGTGTCCATTCAAACACAGAGTTCACAGAGGAAAGATGAAATGGTAATGTACCGATCAGAAGGGGGTGAAGTGTTATTGCCATATGTAACGGCGAGAGGCGTGAAATATCGTATACTGCGCCATGATTCTGATATTTCCAAATATGAATATTTGTCTGTGGTAGAACTAGGAAATATTGAATTCGCAGGAAAATTAGGTAAATGGTCTAAGAAACGAGCTAAAAAACCCAAATCTAGTTAATCTAATGATGGCGGTTGTAAACATCATTTTACAAATTATGATTATCTGCACCATCAATTGCAGAGGATTAAATACCGAATTCAAGCAGCGCCACTTGCTTGAAGAATTAGCAAATGAGAGAGTTGATATTGCTTTTCTACAAGAGACCAAAATTCAAAAAGCTGAAGTGTATGAATCTCTCAAAGATATTTCAAAAGGGCAAATTTTTTTTTCTTTATCACAAGATAATAGTGCGGGAGTGGCCATTCTTATCCGGCCCCGCTGTCTCAACTATGTTGACGTTATATCGTCGTCATCAGATCCAAATGGACGATGGATTTGTGTATCAATTGATGTACTAAACACAAGTTTAAATGTGATGTGCCTTTATGCACCTACCTCTCATCAATTGCGCCGTGAATTTATAAATGATGTTTCCACAATAATTCAAGACAGAACGCCTGAAAACCTAATTATGGGCGGTGGCTTTAATTGCATATTAGACGAGGCAACAGAAACTCTAGGTCTAATTTTAATGACACATCGCATAATATTTTGAAACACATTTGTGAAAATAAAAGCTTGTTAGACACTTATCGGATTGAAAATCCAGAAGGCCAGGAATTTACTTGGTTTTCAACCGATGGAAGGTTAGCTTCAAGGTTAGACAGGATCTATGTAGAACGTTCATTGAAAGGTTACATGTGTAAAACTAACATAAAACCAGTAACTTTCTCTGATCACAATATGTTTTCCATCACATTAAACAACTGGGTCAAACGAGGAGATGGATTTTGGAAACTTAATGTAGCATTGCTACGAGATAGTTGCTACCGCAAATGTGTGGAAAGTTGTTGGAGGCATTGGGATGAAAGAAGAGGTTCGTATGAATGTATAACAGACTGGTGGGAAGATGCTAAATCAGACCTGAAATATATTTCAAGGCAGTATTCCATTAGGAAAGCACGTGAAATACGAAAGCGTAAAAAGGCGCTTCAGAGGTCGTTGTGTAAAATTAATAAGAAAATTAATGATGAGGAATATAATTATTACGAACTATTAGTTAAATTAAAAGGTAGACTAAATGAAATAGAGCAATATCAGTTTGATGGCGCCAAAATAAGGTCAAGAGCACAAATGCACACCGAGGGCGAAAAGCCTACACGTTACTTTTGTAACTTGGAAAAAGAAAGAGGTATAGAGAAATTAATGCGCTCACTGAAGACTAATGATGGAGTATCAGTGTGCTCAAATGCAGACATGATTGGAACAGTATCCGAATTTTACAAATTATTGTATAAATCTGAGGGAAGCGAGGAAACTGCAAGTAGATATGTTTTAGCTAATATAACGAAAAGACTTCCAGATTCATGTCCCGAAAGCTGTGACCTATCAATAACAATTGATGATTTGACAAAATCCCTCAAAGGTATGAAGTTAGTACGGTCTCCTGGATGTGACGTGACGGGCTTCCAGTTGAATTTTATCAAACATTCTGGCACATATTTGGGCCAGTATTAGAAGAAATAGCAACCAGCATTTTTAAGCAAGAGCATCTCCCTACATCGATGGCCCAAGCATATGTTCGGCTTATATACAAGAGTGGTGACAGAAATAAAATACAGAATTATAGAGCAATCTCTCTACTCTGTGTAGATTACAAGATTATTACTCGGGCACTAACATTAAAACTTGGCGCAGTCCTAGGCGAAGTCATTCTTGATGATCAAACCTGCTCTGTGCCTGGAAGATCAATATTAAACAACACTTTGCTTATACGGGACCTTATTCAATTAGTTGAAAAGGAGTGTATCCCAGCAGCAATAATAGCACTTGATAACGAGAAGGCGTTTGACAGACTAGAATGGGATTTCTTGTTTAAGTCTTTGGACCATATTGGCTTTGGTTCAAGGTTTATTAAATGGGGCAATATTTTATATACTGATATAACAAGTTGCTATTTAGTTAACAATCAGCTATCCAAACCTGTAGTGTTGGAACGAGCTGTCAGACAGGGTTGCTCACTGTCCCCGCTTCTATTCGTCATAGCTATGGAATCTTTGGGGGCCACATTGAGGCAACGCAATGCCTTTCAAGGAATATGTATACGTGGCGTAGAAAGGCCACTAAAGGTTTCTCAATATTCAGATGATACGACTGTGTTTGCGGGTAAAAATACGGATTTTAGAATTTTAAATGGAGTATTAACAGATTTTCGAAAGGCATCAGGACTTAAAGTCAATAAAGATAAATCTAAGGGATTGTTTTTGGGAGATTGGAAGGGCAGAACTGTGATGGATATTAACTGCTCAAATGATGTCATACAAATTGTGGGTATTTACTTTTGTAGAGAACAAAATGTATTACTAAACTGTGAAGAAAGGATATCCAAGCTAAAGTGTGCATTACTAAATTGGAAACGACGTCGCCTAACTGTCTTTGGCAGGACATTTGTCCTTAATAATTTAATTTTATCTGGACTGTGGTATACTGCTTCTGTAGTTCATATGCCCAAATCAGTAGAGTCAAAGATCAACACGTTACTTTTGTCCTTCTAATGGGAGGACAAAGCCCATTTAGTATCACAGTCAATCCTCACCAATGAAAAGCATGCCGGAGCCCTGGATTTGGTTAATGTTTCAGCAAAGTGTGCTTCTTTAAAATTGAAATTCTTGAATAAGTTACTGACTTCAAACTCATCTTGGTCAAGTTTTTCAAGGGCACTTCTCCAAAGGTATGTTGACCAATTTCCAGTAGAATGTTTATGTATGTGCAATAAACTGCCACCTAATCATCAAAAGATTCCAAATGTATATAAAGAACAGCTCGAAGCCTTAAAAATATTTACACGATCAATGCCACAACCCAGTTGTTGGGAAGATGCCTTAGAGCAACGTCTTTGGGGCAACGAGTTGATTCGTGATAATGATGATGTATTATATTTGCCCTCTATGGCCAAAAATGGTATTCAATATTTACGTGACTTGGTAAATTCGAAATCTCGTAAATGGATTGCGATGCAAGATGTAGCAAGAATAACATCAATGAGACATATTGATGCTCAGCGCTTATTTGTTAGAATAAAGAATGCAATACCTGCTGTATGGTTCAAATTGCCGAAAGCATGTGGCAACATTGATATGTTGCAACCAACATTAGTATTTTTGTCAGAACATATAAAATACAACATGGCATCTAGAGACTGGTATAGAATTATAATGCAAAGTCGGAGACAGACTCCTATTGTGGTTAGGCATTGGAACAATTTAGGATGCACGCCAAAGAACTGGGAAAATGCCTGGAAAGCAATACATCTACCTTGTCTACCAGGAAATGCACGGGACCTGGCATGGCGATTACTCCATCGAAGGCTATGGGTCAGCCATCTTACTTATGTGTAAAATATCAAGTACAGACCGGTGCTTATTATGTAATACTGAGGAGGAAACGATAGACCATCTATTTACTCAGTGTCGCATAACTACAGGCTTTTGGGTATATATCAATATGCTCCTTGCTAAATTTGGAACCAAATAAGCGAATTTAGTGGCTGAAACAATTTTGTTCAAAGATTGCTCAACTATCGGACGAATCATTAATAGCAAGGAGAAAGAATTGTTAATAACCCTGTTATCTGTAGGAGTGTGGGCCATCTGGAAGCATCGGTGTTCAGAGGCCAGAGATAAAACCGGCAACAACCATCAGAGAGCCATACAAGCTATATTTCGATCATTGTTGATAAACTGCATCCATTGTGAATCTAAAAATATCAGAAGCGGAACTTGTATAAGCTAGCACACTCGCTGCTTGCTGTATATTGATAAATGCTATTTTAATTTAATTTAATTGCCTTTATTTTAAAATTGTAATGCCTTAGGAGACTCTAATCTTGACGAATATCCTAACCTTGGGATCAGAATATTTAAATATCAAATGAGCATTATGTCAATATTCTGGAGGTGATCTGATTTTCAAGTTAACAGGGTGTGATATCTTACAAATAGCTTCCTGTTGTAAATATTTACTGTAGGTGTATTTGTTCCAGGGTAATTTGCAAAAACTTACAATGAAGTAAATTTAGAATGTGAACCCAAAGCGCCATCTAAGTAGTCATAGTTTGTATACGTTTGCTTTGTGCATTATATTATATAAAGGCTACTACGTCCGTTGGGTATTTAATAATCGGCTAACTGGCGTCAATGAGTGACTTTTTGTTACTTATTGACGAGTCACCTCGCCACTTGTTGGCAAGCTGCACTCGACATTTGGCCCTACTACTATACGGGGTGCTACGTTAAACTACATATGATCTACTTAGCCTGCCGGTCATGAATCGGCTCAATGGCATCAATGATTAGCAGTAGGTTACTGTTAATTATTGATGAGTGGCTTTACCACTTGTTGGTTAGCTATGCTCGCCATTTGGGCCTACTACTACACGGTGTGCAAATAGCAATGTCTTTGTTGAATTATGTTATGTTATCAGCTCTTTATTAATTATGTTTTCTATGTAGTTATGCCACGGTTGTGGTATATGATAATAGAGTATTTTACCTTGCACTGTTTTGACATGTTAGGTTTGTATTGTTATTCTATTAATAAAGCCTGCTATTTCAACTGATTTTTTATGGGGGTTTGCAAGCCTTTTTAAAGGAGTTCCTCCGGGAAGTGTATCCGACTGCGTCAGCGTCGGATTTAAAAAAAAAAGAAAAAGTAGTAGTAGTAGTAGTAGTAGTAGTAGTAGTGGTAGTAGTAGTAGTAGTAGTAGTAGTAGTAGTAGTAGTAGTAGTAGTAGTAGTAGTAGCAGCAGTAGCAGTAGTAGTAGTAGTAGTAGTAGTAGTAGTAGTAGTAGTAGTAGCAGTAGCAGTAGCAGCAGTAGCAGCAGTAGTAGTAGTAGTAACTTAGAATTATTATGAAAGTTATTATTTACACGTACTTCATAATTAGTAATGACAGAATTATTACTGTTATTGTACCGCCATCTCAATTTACAAAGTACTAAAATTATAGTGGTCATGTTGCGGGGGCCATCAGAATTTAAATTATAATAACTAAATAATAAACGGATTATAAAAAATGTCAGATTGGTATTCTTAGAAATGGGTCATTGCTGTGCCTGACAAAAATACAGAATAACATTATTTTCAACAGTAGACATGGTGACTTAACGACCATTTATAATGCGATAGAGACTATCTTCGAAATTCACCGCCGGAATGACTTGCTCGGTAAACGTACCAGTCATTCCAGTGTTTACTGTACAAAACAGCCCTTATCGTGCTACTTTATAATTTTTCTACAATTAGGTTTCTTGTTATTGTTTCTTGGATAGCCACAGTGTGGGGCACCAAACTGGTTGCTAAGGCAGGTGGTATTATGCGATTTTGGCGTCGGCTAAAATGTGACGTGTTTTTTATGGCATCAGAAACTTGGGTAACAGACAGGTCAGTTTTTAATTGGTCTAAGGGAAACCTTTAATAGGACCACATTATAACCTTACACTATAACGTTAGCTGACAACTGACGCATTTATATTATGACATCAGCTACTTGGGTAACATAGGGTCGGTTCTTAGCTAGCTTAGGGGAAATCGTGAATAACCCATGTGGGACACCAAGCGGGTTACTAGGGCAGTTGTCTGCTTACATTGCATGATTGTAACGTCAGATAAAAAGTGACACATTTTTATTATGACATCAGGTACTTGAGTAACAGATCGAATCGAGTCTTAGGTAGTTTATGGGGAATCTTGTGCACCCACCCAGTGGAACCTGTTCACTAATGCAGGTGGTTGTTTAATCAGTTTTGGGTTCGAAAGCATGTGGTCCGACTCGACCACTGGTCTCAATGGCGCGACATCTAGCGGTAGAGTAGTTTTCTAGACGGTTGGCTACTATGTTTAAACCTTAATATTATTTATATTGTTGTCATTGTTGATGTTGCTGTTGCCGTCGCTGTTGCCATAGCTGTTGCCATTGCTATTGTTGCTGTTGTTGTTCTCGTCGTCAGTGTCGTCGTCGTCGTCGTCATCGTTGTTGTTGTTGTTGTTGTTGTTGTTGTTGTTGTTGTTGTTGTTGTTGTTGTTGTTGTTGTTGTCATTCTACATGCTAGTAGCCGTACTGTATAGTCCCAGTAAAATTCATTTTCAAAACATTATCATATATTTTGATTCTCTTGTTTTCCTTAAATAACCGTCGAGTTCGTTTTCGTCCTGCCGATCTATAGCTATAACCCTCTCAGCCAGGCCTTTCCACTTCCCACTAATACAAGTATAGTGGGCGGTTTTTGAGGAACACGTTCCCAGGTGGTTTTTTTTTACCTATTACGTTTTTTGCATGGGTTTTCGTGTCGGAATGGGGGCCGCATTTTTCTGCAGTTTGAGTATTTATTATTTTGTATGCATCTCATTACATAATATATCTTATCGGGTTAGATGTGACAAAGCAGAGTCCAGTGATATTTATATTAGTTTATTTTGACTCTCATCTTCGGTACTAAGATAATCTGTATAGTTGAATGTGTATTACATTGTATTCTACGTGGTTAAATACAAGTACGGCTTACGTGGCAGTGTTAACCTATACTAGGGAGTTTCCTTGTTTATATTCGAGTGGGGGGGGGGTGTTAAACATGGAATCTATAATCCATCACCTATTGGGGCAATACAGTATATAGTGTTGCCTTTTATAATGACTTTATCCGTGGTGAGACCAACACTCAGTGTATTCAATTTGTAGGTTAATAGGCTGATGATACTTGTCGGTATAACCAGATGCTGTGTCTATGTGCGAATTCTGGAGCTCCCATCCAAGGTCCTGAAGGTCACCCCATAGTACCATGCGTCCGGCGGGCGGAGGTGACCTCATATCAATAAGCATAGTGGTGTAGCCCCCTGCTTGTGGCATCAATTCTAAACACCTATATTTCTGCGGTAGCTTCAGGTTACGAAGAATGTCAGCCTTACCATAGATTGTCCATTTCTGCTGGACCAGTTGCTCAGCTTTCTTGTAATTAACGTATATTTAATGTCCATGTACCTCATTAAGCTGTTTAATAAGAGGCTTGATTTGATAAAAATCTTCCTCCACTTTAAGCAAGCGACATTCCGAACTGTTTTCTGGCAGCGTCAGTTGTTCGTCTCGAAGGAAATTTAAAACATACCTAAATGTCTTTCCATCCCTATCAATGAATACATTACCATCTTTGTCACGTAATAGGTGCACATTCGCACCAAACATGGCCGCCAACTTTGAATCCTGGTATTGAGTGAGTGTGCTGATATTTGTCGTATAAAGGGTACCTCCCACGTTGAGTGTGACAATGCTCTCAGCCTTCCTTGCTGGATTAGGGTTGCAGGAATCAAATAAATCCATCCTTGCTAGATCCTGCCAGTAGGAACAAAACATAATTAATATTGGGTGATATAGAGCTTGAGTATGTACCTAGGTATGCACATGCACACACACGCACAAACACACACACACACGCGTGCGCGCACATGCACGCACTGCGGGAATGTTCAATAAAACCACACAGCCCAGTGTCCATAGTGGGTATGACGCTAGAGATTAAATATGTCAAAGATGAGGAATGCGGAAAAAACTTGACTAGCTAACCCCTGCACCCCCCCCCTCCCCCTAATAGCTGCAAGCAAACAAAAATACGAGAATCACTTTAAAGATCCACTGCGATTTTAATTACGATCAACAGTATCCACCTGGATCGTGCCTGTTATTTTTGCTGCTACATTGTTATCGACTGATTTTGAACTTACTGCTATGTTTTAAGTTTTAATTGTAATACCCATGCTAGCTTTTAATATACCGGTGTGGTTTTTCCCTTTTTTCAAATTATGCAACCGTTATGCCTTGGGATGTCAGGGCGTTCCAAGCGGCGAGTGTGATGATTAGTAAGAAGAGTCAAAATGACACAGTGCTCTTAATAAAAATATAAATAACTAAATTAATGAAATAAACAAAACACAAGTTTAATAAAATACCCCTTTCACGACGATGCCTGCAAAAGCTGGCCTCTGCCCTGGTCTTGAGGTATATACATTTACAGGCCAAGACAAGGCCATTTCCGAAAATTTACCACCGGAATGAATGGCTCGATAACCGAGCCAGTCATTTCAGTGGTAAATTTTCAAAAATAGTTCTCTCTTGTCCGGCAAATGGACACTCAATAAGCAGATATTTCCCCTTGTTGACCAAGTTTAGATATTAAAGGGTTAAACTAATCTGGTACAGGAATCAGATCCATATTATCAAAACAATTATCTGTTATTTAAGATTTATATATTTCTCACAGACAATCTTGAGGAAACATGGTTTTGCATTTGACGGTGTTCAGATCGGTGACCATTTGCACACACTCCGATGCATTGATGGGTATCCGACACCCTGGATGATGATGCTTGCTGAATGATATAATTGAACCCGGGTTTGCCTGGTTGAGGATTTGGCAGACAAAGGCAGTCACGGTCCTTGTTGACTTTGGATGGAGATATTATTGAGAAGGCCGATCCAGAGCTAACAATTATTATTGCCACATACTATATAATTTTGAAGTCCATCACGGTTCTACCACCAACAACATATTCCACGAATCGTTCATATGTAGTGCTTCCACCTCATATGGTTATATCAGAGATGGTTGATGATCCAAGATGTGGTGAGACTTGGTTCGGCAATTCAAACTGATACACCCCTCTTGAGGTGGATTAGTCCCAAATTATGGAAAGATTGTGCAATTTAAGATAAAATCACCAAACTTCGGCGGTATCCAGAGAAGTGTGTTATGAAATATTTCACATGTGGAGTCATCGTGAACCAGACACCCGAGTGGCCCAAGAGGACATCTTTCAACACGGCTGCCAAATCGTGTCCAAATATATAAATACATATATATGTCCTGCTTGTATGATAGCAAGAATCATGACAAAACTGTCTAAACATAGATTTTCCTGAGCCCTAATGTCATATTTCAACATATCCAAGTGAGACAAGGACTTCTTCGTGGATAAATACAAGGGGCCCAAGGGGCCTGTATCGCTCACCTGGACCATAGGCATTTCAACTAGAACGCTCTTTATCAACAAGATGGCCACCAAACCGTTTATCCAAAAGTTTCGAAAATTGCAAATTTGAGATCAGAATACCCAAAAACACATATAAAACCGATTTCGACCTCAAAGGCCATCCAATAAAAACATCCAATATGGACGCCAAACATGCTATATTTTGATTGGCCCATGGTGTCCAGGTTTTTTGACGGATCAACTTCCCTTGAACAAAGTTTAATGGCCTTTAGTCTCTAATCATATATGCCAAATTTCGGCACGATTCCATCGGCGGTTCTGGAGAAGTCGTTTTCGCTACAACTAGGTCAACCAATATGGCCGCCGAACCATTTGACCAATCAAGTTCCCTTGAACAAACGTAGTTCAGCTCTTGCCCTAAATCATATTTCATCAGGTTTGCATCAATCTCATAAGCGGTTTCGGAGATTTTTTATAGACGTTTCTAAAAATCGGCCAAAATCCTAGATGGCCGCTAGCCCAATTGGCCGATCGGCTTCGTTTGAACAAACTTGAATTTTTACACCCTAAGGATGCTTCCTGCCAAATATAATTGAAATCGGTCACGCAGTTCTCCAGAAGAAAACATTTTAAATTTCCCATTGCTTTAGTATGGTAGCTTTTGACGGGAAAATGATCCAAGATGGCCACCAACCCGTTTATCCGACAGTTTCGAAAATTTCAAATCTGAGCTCAAAATACCCCCAAAACACATACAAAACCAATTTCGGCCTCAAAATCCATCTAATAAAAAAATCCAATATGGCCACCAAACATGCCATATTTTGATTGGCCCACGGCGGCCATGTTTTTTGACGGATCAACTTCTCTTGAACAAACTTTAATGGCGCTTAGGCCCTAATCATATCTCCAAATTTCAGTCCGATCCCTTCTGCGGTTCTGGAGAAGAAATCATTTTCGCTACAACTAAGTCAACCAAGATGGTCGCCAAGCAAATAGGCCAATAAGGTTGGCTTGACCAAACTTTGGACTAACGTTGCCATAGATGATGTGTTATGAGTATTGAATCAATTCCTCTTGCGGTTTCGGAGAAGATTTTTTAAAGTGTTTCTAAAAATCGGCTATTTTGGCCGACGGCCATCTTGGATTTTGACCGATCCGCTTCGTTTGAAGAAAGTTAGATCTCTATGCCCTATGAATGCTTCCTGCCAACTATAATTGAAAGCGGCCCAGTGGTTCTTGAGAAGAACTTGTTTAAATAATTCCCCATTGCTTTACTATGGGCCCATTGCTTTAGTATGGGAGACTATGGCGCGAAAACAAACCAGGATGCCAGGAAAACCGTTTATCAGACAGTCTCAAAAGTGGAATATTTGAACTGGCCACACTGATAAGCATATATAAAGCAATTTTCGCCATCAAAATACATCAAATACAAAAAGCCAATATGACCAAGAAAGGCTAAATTTTGATTGGTTGATGGCGGCCATGTTTTTTAACGAACAAACTTCCCTTGAACAAACTTGAAAGGCGCTTAGTCGCTAAGCATATTCACCAAATTTCAGGTCTATCCCTTCAGCGGTTCGGGAGAAGTCGAAAACTAGTTAATCCAAGATGGCCGCCAGGAATATCGGCCAATCAGGTTGCCTTGAACAAACTTGGGTCCACCATTGCAATAGATGATGTGTTATGAGTTTTGAATCAATTCCTCCAGCGGTTTCGGAGAAGATTTTTTAAAGTGTTTATAAAAATCGGCCATTTTGGCCAGCCGCCATTTTGGATTTTGACCGATCGGCTCGGTTTGAACAAACTTGAATTTTTATGCACTAGGGATGCTTCGTGCAAAAATATAATTGAAATCGGCCAAGTGGTTCTTGAGAAGTCGTTTAAAGAAAAAGTTGACAGACGCAGACGACAGATGACTGACGACAGACGACACACAGACGACGAACGGTCGCCATCGCATAGGCTCACTTGGCCATTCTGGCCAGGTGAGCTAACAAGATAGTTATTACGATAAGGAGAAGCAAGATAAACAAGAGGCCCAAGGATCCTGTGTCGCTCACCTGGAGCACGATCAATTTTTGGCAAAATTGTTGGTGGGTGGTTTAGCAGTCTTTTAAATGAGTTTGTGGACATTTTTGCTAGTGCAATATGGCCGCCAAACACACTACATTTTGATTGCCCCACGGCGCCCATGTTTTTTTGATGGATCAACTTCCTTTGAACAAATTTAATGGCCCAAATTTCGGCCCGATCCCTTCAGCGGTTCTGGAGGAGTCATTTTTAGTGAAAACCAGTTCATCCAAGATGGTCGCCGAACTATTTGGTCAATCAAGTCCTCTCGAACAAACTTGACTTTCCTGAAATCGGCCGAAATCCAAAATGGCCGCTGGACAAATTGGCCGATTGGGTTCATTTGAACAAACTTGGATCCTTATGCCCTATGGATGCTTCCTGCCAAATATAATTGAAATCGGCCTAGTAGTTCTCAAGAAGATATTTTTAATTTCCCATTGCTTTAGCATGGGAGCTTTTGGCGAGAAAATTATCCAAGATGACCACCAAACCGTTTATCCGACCGTTTAGAAAATTGCAAATTTGAGCTCAGAACACCCAAAAACATATATAACACCAATTTTGGCCTCAAAATCCATCAAATAAAAAAATCCAATATGTCCGCCAAACACGCTACATTTCGATTGGCCCACGACGGCCATGTTTTTTGACGCAGCAACTTCCCTTGAACAAACTTTAATGGCCCTTAATCTCTAATCATATCTGCCAAATTTCCGCCTGATCCCATCAGTGGTTCTGGAGAAGAAGTCGTTTTCGCTACAACTAGGTCAACCAAGATGGCTGCCGAACTCTTTGACCAATTAAGTTCCCTTGAACAAATTTGGTTCAGGTCTTGCCCTAGATCATATTTCATTAGGTTTCCTTCAATCCATCAAGTGGTTTCGGAGAAGATTTTTAAGACGTTTCTAAAAATCGGACAAAATCCAAGATGGCTGCTGGCCTAATTGGCCGATCGGCTTCATTTGAACAAACTTGGATCCCTATACACTAAGGATGCTTCCTGCCAAATATAATTGATATTGGCCCCGCGGTACTTGAGAAGTTGATTATAGGAAAAGATGACGGACGGACGTACGGAGGACGGATGCTCGGACGACGGACACACAACGGACGGTCGCCATGACATAAGCTCACTTGGCCATTCAGGCCAGGTGAGCTAACTAGGTCAACCAAGATGGCCGCCAAACCATTTGACCAATCAAGTTCCCTTGCCATAATTCATATTTCATGAGGTTTTCATCAATCCACCAAGCCGTTTCGGAGAAGGTTTTTAAAGACGTTTCCTTAAATCGGACTAAATCCAAGATGCCCACCGGACAAATTGGCCGACCACGTTCATGTGAACAAACTTAGATCTCTATGCCCTGTGAATGCTTCCTCCCAAATATAATTGAAATCGGCCCAGTGGTTCTTGAGAAGAAGTCGTTTAAAGAATTCCCCATTGCTTTACTATGGGCCCATTGCTTTACTATGGGAGCCTTTGGCGGGAAAACAAACCAAGATGGCAGCCGAAGCGTTTATCCGACAGTGGCATATCTGAACTCGCCACACTGATAAGCATATATAAAGCAATTTTCGCAATCAAAATACATCAAATACAAAAAAGCCAATATGACCTAGAAACGCTGAATTTTGATTTGTTGATGGCAGCCATGTTTTTCATGAACAAACTACCCTTGAACAAACTTGAAAGGCGCTTGGTCCCTAAGCATATTTACAAAATTTCAGCTCTATCCCTTCAGCGGTTCGGGAGAAGTCGTTTTCGCGACAACTAGGTCATCCACGATGGCCGCCAACCAAATCGGCCAATCCGGTTGTCTTGAACAAACTTGGGTCTACCGCTGCCACAGATTATGTATTATGAGGTTTGAATCAATTCCTCCTAAAACTGAATTAAGGAAACTGCATGGTGACCCATTTCAACATATCCCCATAACTGTACAGATAGTGCTTCGAATTAGATCGAACCAGCAATAGGGGAAATGTCCATGTATCCAACAATTTATCAATAAAATAAATTTGATTAACCCTTTTAATCCTGAATTCCCAGAATCCTAATTTTAAGGTTACTATACAGGTAATCTGTTGAATGTTTTGAACCTAATTTGACAGGAGCCTGTTGCGGCCACAGTCAAATTATTTTCAAAATATTAAAACTAATATTAATTAAATCGTCAATGGCTTTGGCGTTGAGGCCATTCGGGGCCAGACGGTTAAGAGGAGTCGATTCATTCAGATTTATAAAATAAATTAACAAGGACATAAATACACAGTGTCACATAAATATAATACAGGTGTATGTTCACCTGGGTGAACTAGTTTCTGGGTTTTCTTGCTTTTGTCCACGTCAGCATACAATGGGCCTGAAAGAATGGTGATATAATAACTGTTTCAGGTCTAGCGAATAAACAATATATAAAATACTACGCCGCGTTGTATAAGTGATAACTAGGGTAGCCGTGTTACTGTGTATTGGCAATAAAACAAGATTCCATTAAGTATATTTTCAGAATAACTTAGTTTAATTTGACACGCTTTTGCATAATACATGCTGCGCTTCATCAGCTGATCTGAAGGAGAACATTCATGTGCGAAAGCTCCTCTGTGCGTTCTGGTTGCATATCAAGTCAATTGCTATCTCTCTCTCTGATAACAGTTTAGATAGATTTGACACAGAAGGCATATGTTAATCGTAACATATATTATCAGGTTTACAATAGATTCAAAACAGATGTACAAATGCGCATTGGCGCATCCGATAGACCTTTCCAATTTTAGCTATGCCCCGCCCATCTCTATCTACGCTCTCATCCGTGTTGGGGTCGATCGATCTCTGAAACTCCCTGACTATCAATTTCCAGAAAACTATACAGGTAAGCTGTTAAATATTTTGAAACTAATTTGGCTTGTTAGTCAAATTAGTTTTTTTTAAATTCGACATAATTGTTATTAAATGGTAAATACATACAATTCGTACAATATGTCAGACTAGTAAGCATTATTGACGGACACTATCAAGTTATTCATGACATCATGATTCTGACGCCATCCTTCACGTGACGTAGATGATTATGACGCCATATGATGGATGGATAAACTTAGAAAAGTCCATTATCAATATTGCAAACCGAATTAATGCAAAATATTATCCTGACTATAACCACACACATTGACACACACATACTCTACTGCAATACATACTTGGACACACATTGCCACACAAATATTCTCTACTAAAATACATTCCTGGACACACATTGACACTCATATTCTCTACTACAATACATAACTGGACACACATTGCCACACATATATTCTCTACTACAATGCATTCCTGGACACACATTGACACACACATACTATACTACAATACATACCTGGACACACAGTGAAACACACATACTCTACTACAATACATACCTGGACACACAGTGAAACACACATACTCTACTACAATACATACTTGGACACACATTGCCACACAAATATTCTCTACTAAAATACATTCCTGGACACGCATTGACACACACAAACTCTACTACAATACATACTTAATAGTAGTAGTATTAGTAGTAGTAGTAGTAGTAGTAGTAGTAGTAGTAGTAGTAGTAGCAACAGTAGTAGCAACAGTAGCTGTAGCAGTTGTAGTAGCAGCAGTAGTAGTAGTAGTAGTAGTAGTAGTAGTAGTAGTAGTAGTAGTAGTCGTAGTAGTAGTAGTAGTAGTAGTAGTAGTAGTAGTAGTAGTAGTAGTAGTAGTAGTAGTAGTAGTAGTAGTAGTAGTAGTCGAAGTGAACGCACGCGTTTATTTAGCTCTGCAATTGCTGCCCGAATTTGCTAGTTTCTAGCGCGATTTTGTAGATAAATTTTATACGTATGTTTCGTATTAGTATTTCCTTTCAAACTTTATGTTTAATTTGTAAATTCTTGTCTTGGTTGGAGCGCATTTTGTGTCTCCATTTTCTAAAGGCATTCCTCTTAGCTGGTTTCCGCCATTTACTAGGGCTCCTCTTACTGTGGTCAATGCAATACATTTCTCCCCGCGCCAGTCTGCCATTTCTATAGTTCGTGGGCTAGCACATTATATTTGGCAAGATCGCTTGAGTGAGTGAATTTAATTCCTTTGTCATTTGTAAGTACAAGCCTAGTTCTTTACCTATATAAATCCTTATAGTCAGTTGGCTGTCCCTGGACAACTCGAACAGACTAACAAATATATGACTGTACTATCTATTCATATATGTGTTAGTATACTTTAATCGGTTAGGTGTTAGTGAATCACTTAGAAAGTGGTTCAAACTAACAACTATACGACTGTACTCTCTATTCGTATATTTGTTGGTAGACGTCAGGGTTTCAAAAGGGGACACTATTTATTTAGTGTTTAGCTCTTTCCCTGAAGTCCTGGTGTTATATAAGTATATATTTATTATATAGTGTAGTGGTATGGGGTTCCTTATTTGATAAACCACCATGGCAACCTATAAGCGTACTATAAGCCTTAAAATAACAACTAAGGGGTGGGGTGTCACGGCTATCGACGTGTATCATGGGTTAAAAGACGTCGTTGGCGCGGGACCTGCTACTTTGCAGCGGCTTATCAATGTTACTAAAACTGTATGGAATGTAACAGTGTCAAATGAGGGGGTCAAGGAAAAGCTTCTGGAAGATGTTCTTATTGTAAAAGGTGAAGTTTGTAACGTAGAGGAAATCGAGTCAGATAGGTTGCTAGTGAAGATGAAAGTTCCACTAGAAATTCCAGATGACAGAATCATGAGTGAACTCAAGAAGTATGGCAAAGTGCAAAAGATTGAACGGGAAACGTATCCCTTTGACAGAACGTTAGAAAACGGTGTAAGACGTATTTGGTTTAAAAAGTGGATAGCCCTTTACCAAGCAGATTGACGCTTGATGGCAGCTTTGTCCTGCCCTTATGGTACAGAGGGCAAATTAAAGAATGCCGGAGCTGCCTACGTACTGACCATTTGGCAACAGATTGTCCCAATCGAAACAAATGTTTGCTCTGTGGTTCAGTTGACCATTTTAAATGGCGCTGTCCAAAAAATCAAAACAAGCTCTCAGTATCAGGAGATAATCGCCCATTAAAGGATGCAACTGAGTCAAATGCTTCTGAAGCAACCGCTACGGAAGCTGTTGTTGTGGTTCATGCCACTGTAAATGACACAAACAAATCATCAAATCCTGTTAAAGTAACTACAGTTGACGAAATTCATGTATTAGAGGAGGGTATAACCTTAAGTCAAGAAAATACTCAAAATGCAGTGGAGCCAAACGTTGCTGTAAAAGACACGCAGGAAAATGATGATCTTACAGAAGAGCCAGTTTACAATTCCTTAGAAGATGAATTAAAATTAGGACAGGATAAGTTTAGGACTCAGAAGACAGAAAGTTCAGTCGATTTTCTGCTAAGCCCACTTGATTTAAGTCAGCTTGAAGATATGGTAAATGATTCTCCTGCCAAATGTTACTTAAGTAGCAATAAGCGTCATAAAGAAGACAATAGCTCAGAATCTGAGATTGAAGTAAATGATATGGATGATGATACAATGTCAGTTGCAGAATCAGATGTGTCCATTCAAACACAGAGTTCACAGATGAAAGATGAAATGGTAATGTACCGATCAGAAGGGGGTGAAGTGTTAGTGCCATATGTAACGGCGAGAGGCATGAAATATCGTATACTGCGCCATGATTCTGATATTTCCAAATATGAATATTTGTCTGTGGTAGAACTAGGAAATATTGAATTCGCAGGAAAATTAGGTAAATGGTCTAAGAAACGAGCTAAAAAACCTAAATCTAGTTAATCTAATGATGGCGTTGTAAACATCATTTTACACATTATAGTCTAGGCTAGAGAGAGAGAGAGCGGCTAGAGGTCTAGCCTAGTAACAGTAGACTAGGTTAGAAGTCTAAACCAGAGAGTTAGTTTGGAAGTCTATGCTAATGGGGCTAGTATACTAGGATAGTTGTCTAGGCTAATATACAACATGTATACACGCCTATTGTGTAGACTAGTCTAGAGGTCTTGGCGAGAATTAAAAAAATCAGTAGACTAGGAAGTCTGGGCTATTAGAATTGTGTACACATCTAGGATAAAAGCATAATAGACAACATGTGTACACGCCTATTGTGTAGACTAGTCTAGAGGTCTAGGCGAGAATTAAAAAAATTAGTAGACTAGGAAGTCTGGGCTATTAGAATTGGGTAAGCATCTAGGATAAAAGCATATGCTAGTAGGCTACACAGCTAGGCGAGAAGTCAAGGCTAGATGCCAAGGCTAGTAGACTAGTCTAAACATCTAGACCAGGAATTTCGCCTAGTAGACTTGCCTAGAACACTAGGCTAGAGGTCCATGCTATCAAGGCTAGTAGATTAGGCTATAATACTAAGCCGTAGACTAGGCTATTATGTTACTAATGTTAATAGACTGGGTTATACGTCTATGCTAGAAACATAGGCTGGTAGACTAGGCTAGACGCATAGGCTAGTAGACAATCTGAGTATAAGTCAAGGTTGTAGCTTTTGCTAAATGTTAACTCCAGAAGTCTAAAGTAGTAGACTATGCTAGAAGTATAGGCTACTAGGCTAGTAGCCTACGGAAAAGGCTAGAAGCATAGGCTAGTAGGATAGGAGACTATTCTAAAACTCTAGATTTGATAATAATTCTAGATTAGTAGGCTAGCAGACTTGGTTAGAATTCTAGGTTAACTATAACTCTATGCTAGTACGCTAGTTGATTGGTAGAAATCTAGTAGAGCATGCCATATGTTTAAGCTAATAGGCTGGTAGACTATGTTAGAAATCTAGTCTAGTGGACTAGGCTATCAGACTATGCTACAGGTCTCGGCTAGGAGACTATGCTAGAAATAAAGGCTAGCCGACTATGCTAAGAGACTTGCCTAGAGGGTTAGTAGAAAATGCTAGAACTCTAGGCTAGTAGGCTAGCATGTACTAGGATAGATGTCTAGGCTAGAAATCTAAGCGAGTAGAGTAGGGTAGAAGCATAGACTAGACGCATAAGCTTGAACGTGTGGCTAGTAGACTATGATATATGCCTAGGCTAGTAGACTCCCTGGGTAGAAGTATATGTTGTAGACTAGTATAGAAATCTATGCTCGATCTCTCAACTAGTAGTCAGTCGATGTTAGACATCTAGGCGCGTAGGCTAGGGTAAATGCTTTAGAAGTCTAGACTAGAAGTCGATGTTAGTGGGCTAGTAGATTTGGCTAGCCATAACTCTAGGCTCGTCTGTCTAATAGACTGGTAGAAGTCTAGTAGAGAAAGTAGAAGTATATGTTAGTAGGTTAGTCGACTAGGTTAAAAGTCTAGGCTAAAAGACTAGACTAGTAGACTAGGCTAGAAATTTAGACTAATAGTCTACGAGTCTAGCATAATTGGCGAGAGGTGTAGGCTAGTACGCCAGCAATCTAGACCAGACGTATAGGCTAGAAGTTCAGGCTAGTAGACGACGGGAAAAATCTAGAGTATGTCAGTAGGCTAGTATACTAATCTAGAAACCTAGCTGAGAACTCTTGGTTAGTGGGCTAGTAGACTCAGCTAGGCTGATCTCTGGGCTACGAGGCTAGTGGATCGGTAGAAGCCAAGTAGAGTAGGCTAGGAGCGTAGGTTAGTGTGCCAGAAATCTTGGCTAGTAGATCTTGGCTTGTAAACTAGGCAAGAGCACTAGGCTAGTCGAATGGGCTAGAAGTCTAGGCTAGTGGGCTAGTAGAATAGGCTGGAATTCTAGGGTAGTAGGCTAGTACACTAGCAGTCTGGGCTAGTAGACCAGGTAGAGTCTTGACTAGACGGCACCGCCAGAAGATTAGACTAGAAACCAAGTCAAGTTGAATAGGTTTGAGGTCTAGGCTAGAAGTCTAGTCTAGTATGCCTCGTAAACTAGGCTAGTAGATTACCTGGGCAGAAGTCTATGTTGTTAGGCTGGGCTAGAAGTCCAGGCTAGTTGGCTTGTAGACTAGGCTAGAAATCTGGAGTAGTAGACAAGGCAAGAACACTGTTAGTAGACTATGCTAGAATGCTAGGCTAGTAGAATAGGAGAAACATCTAGGCTGGTAGACTATCTAAGTAGAAGTCATGGCTAGTAGATATTTGCTAGATTTGTCTCAGTTAATAGGCTAGTAGACTAGTCTAGCAGTCTAGGCTATTAGATTAAGGTAGAGGTTTGTGTTGGAAGTCTAGCCTAGTAGCCTATGCTAGGAGCCAAGCCTATTAGACTTTGTTAGAAGTCCAGGATAGAAGCATAGGGTAGTATGGCTATTAGACAGGGCTAGAAGGCTGACTGTGTAGAAGACTAGATTGTATAAAATTAGGCTAGACGCTGAGGGTAATAGGTTTGCAGACTAGGCAAGAGGGTTAGGCTAGAAATCTGGGCTATTGTGCTAGTAGACTTGACTATTAAGTCTAGGCTGTACCTCTAGGGTGTAAATCAAGGCTAGTAGAGTAGCATAAAAGTGTAGGCTAGTAATCTAGATATACAAGTTTAGACTAGTAGGCTTGTAGACTAGGCTAGAAGTCTAGGCTTGTAGGATAGTAGAGTGGGTGAGAAATCTAGTCTAGTAGTGTACTAGAAGGCTAGTCTAGCATGGCTAGTAGATTACGCGAAAAGTCTTGGCTAGTAGGCTACATGGGTAGAAGACAAGGCTGTAGACCAGCCTAAACGCCTAGGCTATGAGTCTAAAATAGAAGTCTAGGCTACTTGGCTAGTAGACTAGGGCAAAGGTTTATGCTAGACGCATATGCTAGTAGGCTAGGACAAGAAGTCTTGGCTAGACATCAAGGTTAATAGACTTGGCTACGATTCTAAGCTAACTATACCTCTAGGCTAGTAGGATAGCATATAGTTAGAAGCCTAGTAGAGCGCGACAGACGTTTCGATTAGTGGACGCGTAGACTAGGCTAGACAAATGCTAGTACGCTAAGTAGACTAGGTTTGAACTATAGGCCAGCAGAGAAGGCTAGAAGACTATTTGAGCAGACTACGATAAAAGTCTAGGCCAGTAGGATAGGCTAAAAATCTAGGCTAGTAGACTAGTCTAGAAGTCTAGACTACTAGGCCAGTAGACTGTACTACTATGCTAGCAGAGTAAGGTAAAAGGATAGACTAGAATCTAGAAGTCTACACTACTAGGCAGAAATCTAGTCTAGTAGACTAGAGTAGAAGTCCATGCTAATAGGCTAGACTAAGTGGCTAGTAGAATAGGCTAGACGTGTAGGCCTACACGCTAATATACTACGATCAAGACTATAGGCTATGCTAATCTCATCAGCTAGAAGTCTAAACTAGGATACTATGCTAGAAATCTAGGTTACTACACTAAGCTAAACGGCTAATCTAGGCTAGTAGATTAGGGTATATATCTAGTAGACAACGGGGGTAGAAGTCATGGCTGTAGACTAGGCTAAAAGTATAGGCTAGATGTTTAAACCATAGACTATGCTAGAAGTCTAAGCTACTAGACTAAAGTAAAAGGGTAGTCTAGGCTAATATATTAGGGTAAATGTCTGGGATAGACGTCTGGACTAGAAGTTTAGCCTAGTATACTATGCTAGAATGCTAGCCTAGTAGACTAGGTTAGGACTTTAGGCTAGTATTGGCGTGTAGACTGAGCTAGAAGACTGCATGTGTATAAGACTGGGTTGCAGATTAGAGGTATAGGCTAGTAGACTAGAGGACTAGGTCAGTCTAGACTATTGGGCTAGTAGAATAGGCTAGAAGTGTAGTGTGTAAATCTAGGCTAGTAGACTAGCTTCGACGCCTATGCTAGTAAACTAGACTGGAAGATTAGACTGGTAGACTAGGCTAGAAGGCTAGACTAATAGGATAACAGAAGAGGCGAGAAGCATAGTCTAGTAGATTGGGCTAGCAGAGACTACATGGCTAGTGATATGGCTTAGGCTAGGCTAAATCTCTAGTCTTGAAATCTAGACTGGGTATCTAGGATACTAGCTTAGTAGACTAGGGTACGGTCTATGCTAGAAGCATATGGTAGTAAGCTAGGATATACGTCTTAGCTAGAAGTCAAGGTTAATAGGCTAGGTGACTTGGCTAGAATTATAAGCTAACTAGAACTAGTAAGCTAGTAGACTGGTAGAAGTCTAGTAGAGTAGGCTAGAATTCTAGGTTAGTGGTCTAGTAGACTAGGCTAGAAAGCAATGCCTGTAGTCTAGTAGACTATGCTATACGCCTAGATTAGTAGAGTAGACTATCAGACTATGTTAGTAGACTAGGTTAGAAATCTAGTCTAGTAGGCTAGTAGAATAGAATCTATGTCTAGGCTAGCAGACTAGGCAAGAGGTCTAGAACTTGGTCTTGGCTAGTAGACAACCTGTGCAGAATTCAAGGCTGTAAACTAAGATAATGATCTAGGCTATAAGTTTAATGTAGTAGACTATGCTAGAAGTCTACACTACTAGGCTCTTAGACGATGGTAAAAGGCTAGCCTAGAATCATAGACTAGTAGACTTGGCGACATTGTTAGAAGTCTAGGGCACTAGGCTAGTAAACTAGGCTAGAAGTCTAGGCTAATAGACCACGGGAGACCTCTATGCTTGTTGACCACCTGGGTATAAGTTATACCCAGGTGTTCAACTAGCATTGAGGTCTCCCGTAGACTGTATAAGTCAACGCTGTAGACTACCTGGGTAGAGGTCAAGGCTGTAGCCGATGCTAGAAGTCTACGCCAGTAGGTTAATATATTGGACAAGAAGTCTAGTATAGAAATCTAAGCTAATGGGAATGGGCTAGTAGAGTAAGTTAGAATTCTAGGCTAGAAGTCTAAGCTAGTAATACAGGCTAGTAGGCTAGAAGACTATGCTACAAATCTAGGCTAGTAGACTAGACTAGTATGCCTAGTAGAATTCTAGGCTAGTAGGGCTGGTAGCTTAAGCTATAAGTCTAGGCTAGTCGGCAAGTAGATTAGGCCAGTTCCATCAAATAGTTTCTCCGCCAGACCTGAGTGCACTGAGTTGAGATGTGTCGACAACCGCTCCCTCTCCACCACCACCCCTCCACCACGAACCCACACAATCCCATTTCCTTAAATAAAATGAATATATAAAATGAATGACCGATGGTCAATGCACTTGAGCTAAATAGAGCAATTGATTAGTATACTAAATTCCCCATTGCTAAAAGAAACCGTTGAATATAAGAAACATTTTATATTTACTGCCTAGATAATTATCAGTTACACATGGTTAAATGTCTCGACTGTCTTCCTCCTTATCGATAAACATGGGCTAAAAAAAAGTTTAAAAATTTCTGAAATACGGACGCAAAGTTTTTGATGCATTTTACGCATTTTAGGAGGATAACTCTTTGCAAATGTTGACGGATCGCGGCGAAACGAAGTTATGGCACTTTGTCTCCCCCTAATACGATTGTATGTGCACTGGATAACAAAATTGGAAATGTAGGCTAAGAAGTTTTTGAGATATGGCTCAGACACAAAATTCTTGACAAATTTTACGCAGTTCAAGGGGGGGGGGGTGGGTAACTCTGGTGTCGGGGGGACTAATTACTACAATTTATGCAACAACAGACATTTATAGATTTTAACATCGACTAATCGGGGAGTGTTCTAATGTTAGTAAAGATGACAGACAGATACATGCTGTTATTAGAAGCAAATGTTTCGGATTGATAAAGATAAAATAAAATGATTAATAGCAGCATGCACGCGTTTCAATGAAAAGATTAGACGCTGCTCTTTAAAAAACTATCTGTGACAAATAAGATGCTTTAGCTATGGTTCACCTGAGCTCTCACCAGTCAACCCTTCTAATTGACTCGGGGTTGTCTCTATAAAAAAAACCCATTACATTAACACATAAAATAAGAAAAATAAATAAAAGAATTGAAGTCTGACGACCATCCTTGTTTCACTGTCCTAGACTTTTAGACTAGCCTATTTGTTTATAATGCTGGCCTTGGCTTCTACTCGGGAAGTCTAATAGCAAGACTTGTCTATTAGCTATACAAGCCTAGACGTTTAGCCTATACTTCTAGCACAGTCTGCTAATCTAGACGAGTAGCCTAGACATCTAGCCTTGTTTATACCTTTCACTTCCACCAAGTAGTCTACTAGACTAGATCTATATCAGAGTTTACTAACCTATTAACATAAACATCTACTCTACTAGCCTATGCTTCTAGCCTGGACTTTTACAATATCGTACTATACATAAGTTTGCTTCTGACTGCAGGTTTACACCTCTATAGTCAGTTTTCATCGTCACAATACTGTGTACTGTTACTTCCAGCTTCCAGTTGTGGTGTGTAGTCAAGCAGCAGCAGTGCTTGATTTTGGCAGTGCTTGGTAAGCTGAGCTTTAAAAGTGCAGACCGATGGTGATTCCATTATATGTCTAGGCAGCTTATTCCAACCCTCTCCATCCCGGGCAGGAAAGGAGTTCTGTTGTAGCTCCAACCTTGCGTCATCAGAGAGAATCTATTCACACATTGTTGAATCTGGCACACATTTGACTGATATTGCTTGGTGCATTAGACGCCGTCAATTTCCAGTCAATCTGGTTTCAAAAATATTCGAAAATGGTTTCGGAATATAAGTCTCTCCAAACTAGGTTTCTGTTTTGGAAGATACGGCATGAAAACTATTAAAACGGTATCATATTTTACTTCCCGAATCTGTGATCATGACCCACTGTCCTGAAAGACCACCTTGTATTTCACGAATCTGTGATCAGGACCCACTGTCCTGAAAGATCACCTTGTATTTCACGAATCTGTGATCATGACCCACTGCCCTGAAAGACCACCTTGTATTTCACGAATCTGAGGTTAATAAGGACAGGTGGTCATCAGCTCCAGGTCGGCAACGATAGGGAATAATGGTGTAATTACACGCTGGCCAGTAACGATAAGGAATAATGGTGTAGTACTACACGCTGGCCAGTAACGCGTCGCCAATTAGCCATTAGAACACAAAAAGCCGAATTCGTGAACTCATTTACAATTTAATGAATGTTAAGTTGGATATTTTAAAATTAATTTGACTGGAAACTGTTCTCAAATTTCGAATAGGTTATTACACAGTCTGTATGTATAGTTACCTTGAAATTGGGATTCTGACAACATGTTGAGATAGGCAGTCTTAAAAATGAAAATATATCTTAAAACAACTATATGAGGGGCCCAATAGACAGTTGGCCGCTCCATTCATGTAGGGGAATGATTTCCCAATTTGCGCTAAAAGATTGTGAAGAGATTGGAAAATATCGATCTAAGAGTTATTTGATGGAAGCTATTTGAGTTTCACAGAAGACTGATTTTGAATACTACTAGTAGTTATGTAGCCAGTCTATACCAGGCTCAGTATGCGTCATTGCCCCTTTCACCCTCATATCAGCCAAAGACGGCTTCTGTCGCGGTCTAAATAACAGGAATGTTAGCTGCTTTCAAAACAACCGAGTAATTCCTGCACCATTGAATCAAGTGCCACACTTTGATACATAGTGTGGGTGACTTGGTCCCGCCTTGGCGATTTATGTATGATACTACTGTCGAGTTGTCCGACCGTATCAATATCGCCTTGCCCCTGACTTTTGGAAGAAACTTTTCCAATGCTTGTTCCACTGCCATCATTTCCAACAGATTGATATGCAGCTGGCTCTCTTGGAGAGCCCATGTGCCCGAGATCTAGTGTTCTACCAGGCAGACCCCCCCCCCATCCCTCCAGCGATGCATCCATGTACCCGGACAGCTGGGGGTGGGGTAGGTGCAGCGAAACCCCCTACTAGGAGATTCTGACGCTTTTTCCACCATACAAGATGCGACATTATTGGCTCCAAAACTGGCAATGGTTTTGACAGGGGTTCCGGTCTCTGTTTCCACAGAGACATCATATACAACTGGATAGGTCTTCGCATCAGAGCAGCGTACGGGATTACCTGCTCCATTGAGACCATCATGCCCAGCATCTGAAGAAACCGCCCCGCCTGAATGTGGTTTCCCAATCGAAAACTCTTGAGGATGGCTAACAGAGCCACCACTCTGGGCTCTGACGAGTAAACTCTGCCCTCCTCGAGATCGAATCGCATCCCTAAATAAACGAACTGTTGAGTGGGCGTCAACTCGGAATTCTCCTTGTTGACTATCCAGCCTAGATCTGAAAGTAACTTCAGAGTCAGAACTGTATCCACCTTTAACCTGGCTGATGTGTCTGCTTTGATCAGCCAGTCGTCTATGTAGGTGTGAAGCGCCACGTTCTCTTTTCTGAGAAATGCTGTCACCGCAAGGACCACTCTGGTGAAAACCCGTGGAGCTGTCGACAGGCCAAATGGGAGGACTACAAACTCCCACACTTGATTCTGAAAGGCAAATCTCAGAAACCTGTGACAACTCCTGTTCATTGGAATGTGGAAATATGCATCTTTTAGATCGATCGATACACACCACATTCCCTTCGTCAATCCTGCCATTAGCGACCTCGGAGTTTCCATCTGAAACCGAGGTGTATGGATAAACCAATTTAATGGCCTGAGATTGTCTCCATCCCCCTGTACTCTTGGGGACAAGGAACATGTGTGAATAGAAGCCTGGAGTGTTCCGGTTTGCTGGTTTTATTGCTCCCTTCAGAAGCAAACCTGACACTTCGTTTTGAATGGCTTCTAACTTGTCTGGTTCCCTTGGTACGGGTGTCCAGACAGGTGCCAAAGACAGATTATGTGGTGGAAAATCCCACCACTCCAGCATGTACCCCTGGGATAACCATCCCAGGATCAGACGGTCTGACGTCACACCTCGCCAAGCGTAAACGAAACGCATGAGCCTTCCACCCACTATAGACGGATGGACGCCTAATGCGGGTGTCTGGCTCACGATCCGCTCCCACCCTCCTCTCTCTTGACGAGAGAGAGAGAGAGTGAGAACCATTTTGGTCTTGGCTTGGCCGGTCTAACTGGCACCGCTGTTCCTGTCGTACAGGTGCGGTCCAGGAAGATACGAAGGGAGCCCTCGTACCCTCAGGTATGATCCGCTCCCTTCTTTCCGCCCTTAGAGGACTTACACTTCCCATTCCCCTTGCCCTTCCTGCCTCTCGGGAGATCAGGATCAACATTGGGGAGGGTAGGGGCCGCCACAACCTTCTTGGCCTTCTTCGCCGGAGGCAGCTGAAAAGACCAAGTAGAAGCAGAAGCAGTACTAGGCTTAGCTTTCGCCTTGCTTTTGTGCTTCTTCTGCTTCTTAGAAGGGTGTCCAGTTAGCGGCTTGGCTACCGCCCCTAGTGTGTGCGCCTGACGCACTAGCTCTAGCTGCAGATTAACCGCCAACCGATTCTGTGCGATGTTGGCCGTGTCTTCTAAGATGGCCCGCGCTTGGGCACCAAAGATTCTAGGGGCAGTAAGGGGCGTCCCAAGAAGACGCTCCATAATGGCAGTAGCTGGACGCATATGGTCAAGGACCATCTGCCTCCTAGACTTCGTCACACGCGTTTGCACCCTTGCCAATGCGTCCAAAGACAGCACCACGCCGTCATTAACACATGAAAGCGCCACAGGTGACACAGGGTGGCCTGCACCCGCTTCAGCCCACACCGACTGAAGAAGGCGATAAGAATGATTGACATCACTCATTGCTGCCCTCACCCCCTCATCGCACAGGGACAGGACTTCGTCTTGGTGTACCCAAGACGTGTTCACCAGCGCTGGGGCGGGGCCACCCGCTCCAGCACTCTGGACACCCAGCACCCAGCGGCCATCCTCGGTGACCGTTGGGACAACACCGTACCCCCATGGATTACGACACCTCGCCCGCACCTCCCTGGAGGCCGCAGGAAGCTGGCCCTTGGTCAGGTGTTGTTTGCTATAAATAGCATCCAATAACTCCATAAACCTTGGATCCAGTCCAATAGACTGGATCCAGTCTGCGGGCAAGATCCCCGTCCTAATCGATGCCACCGATGGACGGGGTGCATCCTCCTCGGCCGTGGTCGAAACCACAGACGGGTCTACCATGGCTAGCCAAGCCAGAGCCTCTGACCAATCTGTCTCCGAGGAGGACACTCCCGTGAACACATCACCCGTTGATCTGTTCACGGCCCTACCAGCAACGGCCTCCCGGCTAGGAGCCATTGCTGATATACTAGGAACTCCGGTACCATACGGTACCGCCGCCACCCCATGAAAACACCAGTCCATGGAGTAGGCCCGCACGGAAAACCATGCGGACCCATAACGGTTGAAGAACTGTGCCCAAACACGGGCACCAACGGCACCCCATGCCTGACCGTCGGACCAGGCGAGATCAGTGAGTACCATGCCTGGCCAGCCACACCCATCACTGTGTCGGTTGGTGGCAAACCAACCATCACTGGACCGGTGCCCAGTACCGGAGTGGCCTCAACCACGGGCGGAGCCGCTGCCCTGGCTTGCGCCAAGCCAGACAGATGGAGGACGGTTCTGTCCAGGATGGAATCGACCTCCATGATCTCCACCCGTAGCATCTCAGGCTGCAGCAATTTCTCCTCCTCAGCTTCCTCATCTTCAGACCCCAAAGAGTCGTCACTAGACGAGGAAACTGTGGAGCCATCCTGGCATACGGCTCCCATGCCTGACGGACCGGCCACCGCTACCGGACCACCCGGAGGTGGCGCAGAAGGAAGAGCCCATCAGGCCAGAGCCCGACGGGACTGCCAGGTGGGGGGCGGGGCGTACGAGACGGCTTCCTCGGTGGCCAGTTCCGAACCCTGTCCAAGGACAGGGTCCAAATCAAACACGGGAAGAGACTGCCCTACAACTTTTGGCAGCAGGGACGACACCAGCGCAGGCAGAACGCTATACAAGATGTCTTGCATAGCAGAACCAAACCACGCCGGCGGTGCCATCTCCGCCACCTCCGGTTGCAGACGTGGAATGCCCCCATGGGCCGAAACGGATGCTCCACGATTTGCTTTCGGACCGCCTGACCCCGTGTCAGACCCTGCCAAGTCCTTCTGGGCAAGGACCTTAACCATCATGTCGGACGACCACACTGCACAAACGTTACACCTACTGTCAAGAATACATTTGGTACAACGGAAATAGACATGGCCCTTGAATAGAACCCTCACGAATTTATGGCACTCGTCACATGATGGCGGGGCTGGCTTGGCCTATAAATAAGCACAAACCTACAATAAGCAAGCGGAATGAAACAGGAATGGAAGGCAGACAATTAATTTTCAAATATGTTGATCATACATTAACTGTTAACCCTCTCGCACCCCACCCCACAACGTTACAGAAAAGATCGCATTGATTATGACGACAAGAACGAAGCGGGCAATAATACACCCATACACTGATCCTCAAGGATGTATAACGGAACCAGGAATCATATCGCATAGCATTCGGGGTATATTTACTAATCAATATAAATTATACTCCTAACGAAGGCCAAAACGATATGTGAAGAAACAACAAAATGTAAACAAACTGCTGTAGCACACGGTAAAACCGCAGACCACACATCTAAATCAAGAATTTTGAAACCACCGATCATTGCAAACAGATCGTGATAACACGCAAAACTTGAAAATTCCAAAGTTTTTCTGGTACCAATAAAGCACGCAGCACTCAGAATCAGATGCGCGAATTAATGAAACATTTTCTTCACATAAAAATCCGAGACAACACGGGTGTGACGTCACCCGCTCGGATCTTACGGAGAACGACGTCAGCCGATTTTCATGTTGAAACACCGTAAAGCCAACACGTTACTTCATATCTGCCGATCGCCTGTTGGGGTTAAAGGAAGGCGATCAATCTGGCATATTTCGTTGTTAACACACGCCCCAGATTCTTTGGTGTCGGAAATTGGAACATGCGACACAGACGAAATTTTGAAGACCTAAGTCTTTTAACTATGGAATAACATGGAATTATACAACCTGGTTATCATCGGCTCCATCCATAGTAATCCAATATAATCCTTAGAGAGCACACAAAGCTATCACAATTACACAGAAAAAGACTTAGATTAACTCAAGAGTCCAACTGCACAAAAAAGCATGTGGCTCTTGTTGCTATGCAAACAGGAATGAGCTTAATAGCAAACGGGTACTCGGCAGTTGGGAGCCGAATACCCGATTCCAGGAGTCGGTAAAGCTTACTAAGTCTATAGTCCTAGGGCCCAGCTATCCAGGTTAGCTTGTATCAGAAGTAATAGAATGGTGGGTATTGATCGAAGGAGAAGTTGTTTTCAGCAAAACTAGGTCATCCAATATGGCCACCGAACCATTCTGTCAATCAAGTCGTATTGAGCAAACTTGGCCTACGTCTTTCCCTAGATGAGGTTTCATAAGATTTGAATCGATTCCACAAGCGATTTCGGAGAAGATTTTTAAAGCCATTTCCTAAAATCGGCCGAAATCCAAGATGGCCGCCGGCCAAATTAGCCGATCAGCTTCATTTGAACAAACCTGGATCCCTATGCCCTAAGGATGCTTCCTGCCAAATATAATTAAAATTGGCCTACTAGTTCTCCAGAAGACATTTTAAATTTCTCATTGCTTTAGTATTGGCGCTTTTGGCGGGAAACTAATCCAAGATGGCCGCCAAACCGTTTATCCGACAGTTTTGAAAATGCCAAATTTGAGCTCAGAATACCCAAAACCATATATAGAAACAATTTCAGCCTCAAAATTCATCAATTAAAAATATCCAATATTGCCGCCAAACATGCTACATTTTGATTGGCCCACGGCGGCCATGTCTTTTGACGGATTAACTTCCCTTGAACAAACTTTAATGGCCCTTAGACCTTAATTGGATCTTGATCCCTTGAGCGGTTTTTGAGAAGTGGTTTTCGTGAAAACTAGGTCATCCAAGATGGCCGCCGTACCATTTAGTCAATCAGGTTTTCTTGAGCAAACTTGATTTAGCTCTTGCCTTAGATATTTCATGATTTTTTTCAGAGTAGATATTTAAAAACAACCATAAAAATCGTCCAAAATCAAAGATGTCCGCTTGCCAAATTGGCCGATCGGCTTCCTTTGAACACACTTGGATCTCCATGCCCTAAGGATGTTTCCTGCCAAATATAATTGAAATCGGCCCAGTAGTTCTTGAGAAGTAGTTTAAAGAAAAACTTGATGGGCAGATGGTCCCCATGGCATAATCTCACTTGGTCAATCGGGCCCGGTGAGCTAATAAATGACAAACCAAATCCTGTGTGATTTGTATTAGAAAGTTACAGGTAACCCTATCACGGTAGAATTTCATCATCCATACGAATAACTGCTACTCGTGGAAGCAAGAGACTCGATGCTCTGCTGTCGAACACATCCCTGAATAAGTATATTCTTTTATATATAAAACTTAAATTGTTGAATATTTTGAAATTGATTCGACTGGAAGCCGTTGCTGCATTAAGGCCACAACAGCTTTTAGTCAAATTAATTTCAAAATATTCAACAGTGTTCCTGTACAGTTGCCTTAAAAATAAGATATGGGTAATTCATCTATGAAAAGTGTAAACCCTTTAATCATCAACAATTACGTTTTTGTTCAAGAAATATCCATTTGCATGCCAAAAGAAGACGCTCTGATGTTTGAAATATCATAAGCATCATTTGTTCAATACTGATTTTAGGTAACACTATTTGAACATATTGACCAGACTTAGTGCCATTCTATCACGAAATCCCACAATGTTTATAAATGGACAACCGGAGACGTCAATGTCTTTGAGCGATATAATTAAAAATGGACACCAATCTCTATTTCACAACACAGTTCTGACACCAGGTTTTGCAAGGCGCAACATAATTTAGACTTGTATGCTACGGGTTAAGGTTTACAGAAATACTCAACTCATCATCTACTAACTATTCCGAATATGACAAACGTAAATGATTGAGGCATGGTATTTTTAGGTTTCTGTCATAATCAAAGACTGATATTAATTTTTACTAGCAGCTCGCAAATAGTATAAGGATGTCTGTCTGTCAGTCAAATATGACATTTCTGACAAGCTGCCTAAGATACAACTATAGGGTGTTGGGACTTGTTAACTGGTTGACTTTTGCAAGCCACCAGGCAATACATTTAATGGGCAATAACTCTGGACCTGTTAAATATTTTGAAAACAATTTGACTAAAAGTTGTTGGTGGCTTAGCCACCAACAACGTTTAGTCAAATTGTTTTCAAAATATTCAGCATATCCAGAGTTAAACCCTATTGAAAATGTAGTCTGCAGAGATTCAGCGGGCAGTTAATAGCTAATGTCCTACACATGTCTCCAGTCTGAATGCTGCCATGATTGAGTTTTCGACTAATCAGAAAAAGAATTTTATGTTTTTACTATTTAATACACATGCTATTGACTGTTTTGATACTAATTTAACTGGGCATTCAAAATATTCAACAGCATGTTTATTAAATAGTAAAGGAATACAATTCGTACAACAACATCCGTCATCAATTAAGCGTTCATGACGAACTTGGCTACATCATTCATGAAGCAATGCATTATGATGTCAGCCTACATGTCGTGTAGTTGATTATGATGTCATATGATTGATGGATAAACTGGGATAATCCATTCGGTGATTTGGGTTATAAGTACCTTGGTATAAAGACTCAACCATATAAGCTTCATCTAATGTTGTAATGTCTTGTAAAACCAAACAGCCCAGAAAGAACTTATACTTGTTTCTAAATCAGAATAAAACGTACTGTTTAATATGTTCAACCCAATTGTATTGGAAGACATTGCTGCCTAAGGCGCCAATGTATTCCAATCCAATTATGTTCAAAATATTCAACAAAGCATTTCTTACATTCAACATTGTAGTAACTAACATGCTTCTGTTTTGTTTTGGAAACATGTTAAGTTATTTCTCTGAGTTGTATCTGTCTGAGTATACTAACATTTAACCCTTCAACGGCCAGAAATGATTTATTCAGTGGCCTTGAGGATTATACTTGTGTAGGCCAACAGAAAACTACCTTTGAAAATTCAACAGTGGAATGCCTGGCAAAACACAGAGTTTGTCATTCCAGTGGTATATAAGTGGTCATCGCTTGGCTTGCAAATGTACATGTAAAAGCCATCTTGACCATTAATGGATTACGGAGACAAAATGATGGCACTCATAAGCCAAGTTCATGAGAAAATTATTGTGAAATATATAAAGGTCTTTAATAACAACGTGGATGGTGGTAAGGCTTTCTGAAAGTCTGAAAATATATAAAGGAGTACGTGTAATGGACCTTTCCAAGTGTATCCATCAATCGTATGGCACCATGTGATGCCATAACCAACTACGTGATGTGTATGCCGACGTCAGAATCATTACATCATAGATGATTCTATATGGCCCGTCTTTAACGATTAATAGTTCGACACATTGTACGAATTGTATGTCTCTACTATTTAATAAAATGCTGTTGAATATTTTGAAACTAATTTGAGCCAGTCAAATTAGTTTCAAAATATTCAATAGCTTACCTGTATAGTTTTCTGGAAATTGATAGTCAAGAAGTTCAATGATCGATCGATCCTAACACGAGCGAGGTGTGGGTGTAACTTAGCAAGAGATGGGCGGGGTATAGATAAAAGTGGAAAGGTTCATTGTGATAGGTTTAGAAATGTCTATGACCTGATAATTCAGTGAAATGGGAAAGTGAAGATGAGTTTGAGTGCCCCTTTAACTACAGTACAGCACAGAACTAACTTAATATGTTTCCAAAACAAAAGCAGAAACTTTTGTCAGTTTGTACAGTTTTGAACACGATGTAAGAAATGCTATGTTGAATATTTTGGACTTAATTTGATTGGAAGCCATTGCTGCGTAAGGCAGCAATAGCTTCCCATCAATTAAGTCCAATATATTCAACAGTACATTTTATTTTGGTATGGAAACATGTTATGTTATTTCTGAGCTGAACTGCAAGGTAATATCTATAAAATTGTGTCTTGCACCAAGCCTGGTAGTGTCATGACATATTTTCGACGAGCAACTGAATCTTGAAGTTTCCGTCTTGGTCCAAGTGGTAAACTCATCTGAACTAAATCTTCTTCACTTAGCAAAAGCAAGGCATCAAAATCTAGTTTCTCTCTCGTGAAGTAGGGAAGGAATTGCATTAAACCGTGTGATGCAAGGAACAGTGCAAGGGCAGTGAACTCCTCATCTTCATCATCAAGTGTTTCCAGCTGATCTTCATTCCATGGAAGACGTGTACTACGTGTACTCCGATGAGCGAGTGTCCCAAATGATCCTATGCTATCAGAGTCATTACGCCGTTTCTCTTTTCACATTGTAATTTCTGCACTATCCTCGCCTGTACGATCACCACTGTCAACGCCATAATGGTTGTTGAAACATAAAACAAACTGTGATAATTCATATTTTGATTCAAATAATTGATTTGATTACCATAATAACATCACAGTTAATCATTAATCATTTAATCCCCAATGTGTTCAAGAAAATATGTTCTCATAGAAAATGTCCTATCCATTTGCAGATTTTTGAAAATGTGTCACTGGAATGATTGGGTCTGTTATCGAGTCAGTCATTCCAGTGGTAATTTTTCAAAAAGTAGTCTTCTCTTGATCTGCAAATGGGTATTTCTCAAGACCAATGCAGAGGCGTTTTTTGGCCGGCTTCAGCGTTAAAGGATTAAGACCCTTAGTGGCCTCTCAGAGGGGTAATTCTATATGGGTGCGTCGTTTTTTCTGAATGAGTGCCCAGGGCAGTTTGCCAATAAATATTGATCAGACTTGGCTCAAATTTTAACAAAAGTAAGTGTATATCCATAAACTCAGGCTTGTCATGGGATGTAATATAAAGAAAAAAATATCTGCAAAATGGGAAAGGGTGAGGTATCTTGAGGATCAGTGCTCTCTGATTTCTCTTGTTATAATAATATAGTTGGATAAATTTTAACATAAGAGATCAGTGAACATGTGAAAAATGTTAATCATTTCAACCCTATACAGCTGATGCAACACATTATTTCTTACTGTAATTTGACTAGAATCAGACAGCATAATTTCCAACGATGCACTATATAAGATGTGTAATACGTCGCCACTGTCTGTAAAAGTCGCCAGGAAAAGATGGTCTATGTTTGGCCATGTGCTAAGGATGCCAGAAGAGACACCAGCACAGAGAGCCTTGGAATTCGCCCTACTCCGAGCCAGCAAATACAAAGCCAGCAGAGGACGTCCTTGCATAAATATGCTAAGCGTGCTACGAGGTGACCTCAAGAAAGCAGGACTCGGTACACTCAAGTCAAGAATGGACCTGAGGAAGCTAAGGACTTCGGCTGAGGACAAGACACATTGGGCACATGTGAAGAAGGACTGATTGCAGCTGTAGGATGTTTCTACTAATACAGCCGCAGAATACAGTAATCATACATACTAGTCAAATTTGTCAAGAAAATCTAAATATGTCCTTATTAAATGTCCATTTGCAGGCCAAGAGGAGACGAATTTTTTGTAAATTTACCACTGGAATGAATGGCTCGGTTATGGAGCCAGGGATGGCAGCGGAAAATTTTCGAAAATAGTCTTCTCTTGGCCTGCAAATGGACATTGACATAAAGACCCTGGCTGCGGCCGATTTTGGCCGGTATGATAATTAAAGGGTTAATATACCCCAATCGACACTCTCATTATCTTATATGGTTTGCATGAGTATTAGTCAAAGTACTTTAGACATATCATACAAGAGGGAACACATTACTATAATGCTAGACTTAGCAGCTATTGACATAGACATTTGTCGACACATACTTCTTATCTTCTACTATTGAACTATGAAAACAGAAAACATGAATGTTGGCAACGATCAGGTCCACGCTGCCCTCGCACATACACGGTGATGCTCTGAATATCGTTGCGACCGTAATATTAGTAACGACAGGTATCCAAAATGAAAGTAAACATAAAGCCAGGCGAAAAATAATCAATTCATTATTGGTTTTACAATCAGTCCACGGTCCTTCCCTCCGACTCGGTCAACTTTCACGGATATTGATCATGGATGTTTTAACAAGTGAATTATCAACTTTATACACGACTGACATTTCACTTCCATTTTTATATCATGATTTAACTTTTTGACACTCATATAAGCCAAAAACGACTTCTGCAGTGGTCTTGAGAAATGTCGATTTGTAGAGGAAGAGAAGACTATTTTTGAAAACTTACCACTGGAATTACTAGCTCCGTTAACCGAGCCAGTCATTCCAGTGGTAGATTTTTAATAGTAGTCTTCTCTTGGTCTGCAAATGGGTATTTTCTATGAGAAAATTTGGAATTTTCTTCAACAAATTCGAGGGTTAAAGGGTTAAACTTAATTTCTACTTAATTTGCATTTGCAGGTCAAGAATACTCTTTTTTGACAATTTAGCACCGGAATGACCGGCTCCGCTGTAGGTCCAGTCATTCGAATAGTACATTTTCAGAAATAGTCTTCGCTTGGCCTGCAAATGAACATGCCTAATTCCTCAAGACCCCTGCAATGGACAGATTCTGATTAACCCTTTAACATTTGAAATTTCATTGTCTCAATTTCAAGTCAAATTTATGTTTTGAAATATTCCATACCTTGAAATTTAGAATCTGGGAATTCAGGTTTCAAACTTTCAAATCGATTCCAACGCACGTACAATGTGAGTGGAGCTGAGCTGGAAATGGGCGGTGCAGAACTAGAATTCGACCCTCTATTCACTTTGATATGTGCAATGTCTCTCACTCAGCAATATTCATGTTCTATCACTTAGTGGATGCTGCCAGCTGCCTTTAAACCTTTGACCTTCGATTTGCTTCAATAAAATTTCAATTTTCTCATAGAAAATATCCATTTGCAGACAAAGACTATTTTTGAAATTTTACCACTGGAATGACTGGCTCAGTTATCGACCCAGTCATTCCAGTGGAAAATTTTCATAAATAGTCTTCTCTTGGTCTACAAATGCACATTTCCCAAGACCACTGCAGAAGCCGTTTTTTACTGATATGTGTCTTAAAGGGTTAAAGTTATTCAAAGACCTCAGTGGGCAGTTATATGACAATAAAGGTGTGATTGTCACTTTCAGTGCAGATGTCCTGAGCAGTAACACAACTTAATTGGCACTCACATTTATGTGAAGCTCAGTGACCATTTATGCAGATAGATAAGTGATCAAGGAAGTGAAACATACTCTAACTTGCCTGTAGTAATCATAATGACATTACAGTCAATACAAGTGTCCAGTTATCGCAAATATATTTACATCATAGTTTCTAATTATCTTGTACATAGATACACTTGACAATTTAGCAGAAAACACCTGATTAACCCCTTAGTTGTCAAGCTCTCTCTCCGTCTCTCTCGCCCTATCTCCCCCTCTCCCTCTCTCCCCTCTCTCCCTCCCTCTCTCGATCTCTCTCTCTCCCCCTCTCTCCCTTTTTCTCTCTCCCCCTCCCTCTCTCACCCCTCTCTCTCCTCCCCCTCTCTCACTCTCTCCCCCCTCTCTATCCCCACATTCTCTCTCTCTCTCTCTCTCTCTCTCTCCCAGCTCTCTCCCTCTTCCCCTCTCGCTCCCTCTCTCTCTCCCTCCCTCTCGCTTTCTCTCTTTCTCTCTCTCTCTCTCTCTCTCTCTCTCTCTCTCTATATCCCTCCTTCTCTCCCTCTCTCCCCCACGCTCTCGCTCTCTCCCCCTCCCTCTCTCTCCCTCTCTCTTCCTCTCTCTCCGTCTCCTCCTCTCTCTCAATCCCCCCACTCTCTCTCTATCTCACTCCCCCTGTCTCTCCCTCTCTCTCTCTCTCTCTCCCTCTCTCCATCTCTATCTCACTCCACCCTCTCTCTCTCCCTCTCTATCTCCCTTTCTCTCCCTCCCCCGCATCTCTCTCCCTCTCGCTCTCCCTCCCTCTCTCTCGCCCTCTCTCTCTCCCCGTTTCTCTCCCCCAACCTCTTTCACACTCCGTCTCTCTCCCTCTCTCTCCCTCTCCCCCTCTCTCTCCCTCTCTCTCTATCTCACTCCCCCTCCTCTCCCCCTCTCTCCCTTTCTTTCTCCCCCAGCTCTCTCTCCCTCCCTCTATCTCACTCCCCCTCTCTCCCTCACTCTCTTTCCCTCACCCCTCTCTCTCCCTCTATCTCTCCCACTCTCCGTCTCTCTCTCTCTCTATGTCTCTCTCCCTCTCCACCCCCTCTATCTCTCTCCCTCTCTCTCCCTCTCCCCTCTCTCTCGCTCTCTCTATCCCACTCCCCCATCTCTCTCTCTATCCCCCTCTCCCCCATCTCTCTTCCCCTTTCTCTCTCCATCTCTCTCTATCTACCCCCCCCCATCTCTCCCTCTCTCTCCCTCTCTCTCTCGCTCTCTCTATCTCACAACCCCTCTCTATCTCCATCTCTCTCTCGCCCTCTCTCCCCCTCTCCCTATCTCCCCTCTCTCTCCCTCTCTCGCTGTCTCACACTCTCTCCCTCTCTCCCCCTCACTCTCTCCCCCGCTCTCTGTCTCTTTCTCTCCCTATTTCTCTCTCTCTCTCTCCCTCTCTCTATCTCACACCCCTCTCTATCCCAATCTCTCTCTCCGTCTCTCTCGCCCTCTCTCCCCCTCTCCGTCTCTCTCCTCTCACTCTCTCTCTCCCTTTCTTTCTCTCCCCCTCCCTCTCTCTCACCCCTCTCTCTCCTCCCCCTCTCTCACTCTCTCCCTCTCTATCCCCACATTCTCTCTCTCTCTCCCAGCTCTTACCCTCTCCCCCTCTCTATCCCTCTCACTCTCCCTCCCTCTCGCTTTCCTCTTTCTCTCCCTCTCTCTCTCTCTATCCCTCCTTCTTTCCCTCTCTCTCCCACTCTCTCGCTCTCTCCCCCCTCTCTCTCCGTCTCCTCTCTCTCAATCCCCCTCTCGCTCTCCCGTTCTTGCTCCCCCTCTCGCTGCCTATCCCTATCTCACTGCCCCCTCTCTCTCTCCCTCTCTCTCCCCTCTCCATCTCCCTTTCTCTTTCTCCCCCGCCCCTCTCTCCCTCTCGCTCTCCCTCCCTCTCTCTCTCGCCCTCTCTCTCTCTCTCCCTCTCTCCCCGTCTCTATCTCCCCATCTCTCAAACACTCCGTCTCTCTCCCTCTCTCTCCCTCTCCCCCTCTCTCTCCCTCTCTCTCTATCTCACCCCCCCCCTCCTCTCCCCCCCCCCCTCTCTCCCTTTCTTTCTCCCCCAGCTCTCTCTCCCTCTCTCTATCTCACTCCCCTTCTCTCCCTCACTCTCTTTCCCTCTCCCCTCTCTATCCCTCTATTTCTCCCACTATCCCTCTCTCCCTCTCTCCCACTCTCTCTCCAACTCTCTCTCTCTCTCTCTCTCTCTCTCTCTCTCTCTCTCTCTATGTCTCTCTCCCTCTCCACCCCTCTATCCCTCTCCCTCTCTCTCGCTCTCCCCCTCTCTCTCGCTCTCTCTATCTCACTCCCCCCCATCTCTCTCTATCCCTCTCTCCCCATCTCTCTTCCCCTTTCTCTCTCTCCCCCGCCACTCTCTCCATCTCTCTCTATCTACCCACTCTCTCCCTCTGTCTCTCTCCCTCTCTCCCTCTCTCTCTCTCCCCATATCCCTCACACACTCTCTCCCTCTCTCTCCCCCGCACTCTCTCCCCCTCTCTCTGTATCTTTCTCTCCCTATTTCTGTCTCTCTCTCTCCCTCTCTCTATCGCACACCCCCTCTCTATCTCCAACTCTCTCTCGCCCCCTCTCTCCCCCTCTCCCGCTCTCCCCTCTCGCTCCCTCTCTCACCCTCTCTCTCTCCCTCTCTCTCCCTTTCTCTATCTCCCCCGCCCCTCTCTCCCTCTCTCTCTCTCTCTCCCTCTCTCCCCCTCTCTCTCACCATCTCTCTCTCTCCGTCTCTCGCCCTCTCCCCCCTCTGTCTCCCTCTCTCTCTATCTCACTCCCCCTCTCTCTCTCCTCCTCTCTCTCCCATTCTTTCTCCTCCAGCTCTATCTCCCTCTCTCTATCTCACTCCCCCTCTCTCTTCCCCCCCCCCTCTCTCCCACCTCTCTCTCTCTCTCTCTATTTCACCCCTCTCTCTCTCTCTCTCTTCCCCTCTCTCTCCCTTTCTCTCCCCCGCCCATCTATCCACCTCTCTCTATCTCACTCCCCCCTTCTCTCTCCCTCTCTATCTCCCTCTCTCTCTCTCCCCATCTCTCTCTCCCTCTCTCCCTCTCTCCCCCTCTCTCTATCCCCCTTTCTGTCTCTCTCTACCTCTCTCCTTCTCTCTCCCTCTCTCTCTTCATCTCTCTGTATCTCACTCCCCCTCTCTCTCCCCCCACTCTCTCCATTTCTTTCCCCCCCCAACCTCTCCATCCCTCTCTCTATCTCACTCCCCCCTGTCTCCCTCTCACTTTCCCTCTTCCCCCACTCTCCCTTTATCTCTCTCCCACTTTCTCCCTCTGCCCCTCTCTCCCCCTCCCTCTATCTCTCTATCTCTCTCTCTCTCTCTCTCTCTATCTCTCTCCCCTCTCTTCCTCCCCTCTCTCTCTCACTCTCTCTCCCCCTCTCTCCCTCGCTATCTCACTCACCCTCTCCCCCCGCTCTCTCTCGCTCTATCCCTATCTATCCCTCTCACTCTCTTCCCTCTCTCTCTCTCTTCCCTCTCTCTCTCTCCCTCTCTACCCTCTCTCTCTCCCTTTCTTTCTCTCACCACTCTCTCTCCTCATCCTCTCTCCCTCTCTCACTCTCTCCCCACTCTCCATCCCCACATTCTCTCTCTCTCTCCCTCCCTCTCGCCCTCTCGCTCTTTCTCTCTCTCTCTCTCTCTCTCTCTCTCTCTCTATCCCTGCTTCTCTCCCTCTCTCGCTCTCTCCCCCTCCCTCTCTCTCTCTCCCTCTCTCTCCGTCTCCTCGCTCTCTATCCCCCTCTCGCTCTCCCGTTCTTGCTCCCCCTCTCTCTGCCTATCTCTATCTCACTCCCCCCTCTCTCCCTCTCTATCTCACTCCCCCTCTCTCTCCCTCTCTCTCTCCCCCTCTCTTCATCTCTCTCCCTCTCTCTCCCCTCTCTATCTCCCTTTCTCTTTCTCCCCCGCCCCTCTCTCCCTCTCTCTCCCTCTCCCATTATCTCTCCCCCCTCTCTATCCCCACATTCTCTATCCCCACATTCTCTCTCTCCCAGCTCTCTCCCTCTCCCCATCTCTCTCCCTCTCTCTCCCAGCTCTCTCCCTCTACCCCTCTCTCTCCCTCTCTCTCTCTC
>CM067361.1:12211300-12238800 GCA_034401795.1 Chaetoderma sp. LZ-2023a | reverse complement strand
TCTCTCCCACTCTCTCTATATCACGCCCCCTCTCTCCCCCTTTCTCTCCCTTTCTTTCTCCCTCAGCTCTCTCTCTCTCTCTCTCCTTCCCTCTCCCCTCTCTCTCTCTCCCTCTTTCTCTCTCCACTCTCCCTCGCTCCCTCTCTCTCCCTCTCTCTCCCTCTCCCCCTCTCGCTCCCTCTCTCTATCTCACACCCCTTCTCTCTCCCTCTATCTATCTATCTCTCTATCTCTCCCCCCCCCTCTCTCTCTCTCCCACTCTTTCTCCGTCTCTCTCCCTTTCCTCCTCTCTCTCCCTCCCTCTCTCTCCCTCTCTCTCGCCCTTTCTCCTCTCTCCCCGTCTCCCTTTCCCCCTCTCTCTCTCTCCCCTTCTCTATCTCTCTCTCTCTCTCTATCTATCTCTCCCCCCCCCTCTCTCTCTCTCTCTCTCACTCCCCCCCCCCCCTCTCTCTCTCTCCCTTTCTCTCTCTCCCACACCCCTCTCTCCCTCTCTCTCCCTCCCTCTCTGTCTCCCTCTCTCCCTCTCTCACCCCTCTCTCCCCTCTCTCACCCTCTCTCTCCCTCTCTCCCTCTCTCTCTATCTCACTCCACCTCTCTCCCTCCAACTCCCTCTCTCTCTCTCTCCCCCTCTCTCACTCTCTTTCTCTCTCTCGCTATCTCTCTCTCTCTCTCTCTCTCTCTCTCTATCTCACTCCCCCTCTCTCTCCCTCTCTCTAGCTCTATCTATCGCTCTCTATCTCTCTCACTCTCTCTCTCTCTCCCTCCCTCCCCCTCTCTCTTTCCCTTTCTCTCTCTCCCACGCCCCTCTCTCCCTCTCTCTATCTCTCTCCCTCTCTCTCCCTCCCTCTCCCTCCCTCTCTCTCTCTCTCTCTCCCTCTCTCCCTCTCTCCCCCTCTCTCTCCCCTCTCTCTCCCTCTCTCTCCCTCTCTCCCTCTCTCTCTATCTCACTCCCCCTCTCTCCCTCCAACTCTCTCCCCCCCTCTCTCTCTCGCTCTCTTTCTCTCTCTTGCTATTTCTCTCTCTCTCTTTCTCTCCCTCTCTCTCCCTCTCTCTCTCGCTCTACACCAAACCCACCCCAACCCCACCGTACCACCCCCTCCCTCCACCCGTGCCTCCCTCCTGGCTTTCTCTCTATCTCTCTCTCTCTCTCTCTCCCTCTGGCCCTCTCTCTCTCTCTCTCTCTCTCTCCCTCTGGCCCTCTCTCTCTCTCTCTCTCACTCGCTCGCTTTCCCTGCCCCTTTATCCACCATGACCAACAATGACGGCAGAAGTCAAGTACACATGCGCAGGATTTCTCACCTAATTTGGTCAAAAATTTACGACGTAACAAAGAGGAGATATTCATAGAATCCTTATTTCCCTAGTCTAGTTATATCTTGTTTGTAAAATAGCACACGTGCTTAGATGGCCAATTTTATTAGCTCTCTATTGATTTACCTTATAATAAAATTACATAAGTTAGAGGTTACTTCCTTTTAATATTATATGTGCAAGGTATGCCCTCCCATAGGAATGTATAGGAAATCCACAAATATGCTACGAAAATGTGAGCATCTGCCAAATTTGAACAGATATTTATAACCTTTAACGATAACTCTACATATAATAACACTATGGGTCAGCAAGTATAGAGATCCAAGATTACGAATCTGTAAAGATTATATTTTTGTGACAACACCTTGTTACTTGCTTTTGCATTTGAATGTTAGAAATCATATAAAACGTATTTGATGGATACAGCAATGTAATAGGCGCGTGGGAAGGAGAGGTGCGAAGATATTTGTCAATGGACATTTCATGACATTCAATATAGAACCGTATCTAAGAATTACATCGACACGATAGGCGTTGTTAGAAGCGATATGACGGGAAAGAACATACAATTTGAAAACGCCGCTTCACCGAGCGAGCGTACTTTGTTTACATTTTAGACCTAAGGTCTAAGCATTTACGCGTAAGCCTATTAATACAGATCTAAGCATTATGACTGCAAAAAACAAAGTAAAAAAATGACTTATGCATGTAAACTGGATTCAGCTACGTTGAGCGCGTATTACCCTAATCATTTACCAGTATTCATAGGCACTAGGAGTAAAACACTCATGGGCTAGGAAATATTATAGGTTCGCTGTTCGGAGTAGCCATGTCATTACCTGAAAGCATAGGAACAGATTTGGGTAAGCGCGACCTGTCAGCAGGTTTAGGGGTGGCTGAAGATGTTGCAGCCAATACAAAACTGAAAACATCTGTGAAAAATAGGGCTTTGAATGTCGGTAGAGAGATCGTGCCAAAAGCCATAGCATTATCTTGGGAGCTAATTAACAACCTAGACGCAAACATGCTAAGAGGGTCAACGATCTGCTAAACCACGCAGAAGTCATTCGAAGCGTAACTGTAGAGGGAGAAGCATCAGAAACCCTAATGACTGCTTGTCACTGCACTATAAGAAAATTAGGTGTGTTTACTGTTTAACCTGTAGTGACTACGATGGATCAAGCTCGTTGGTAAAGCTATCAACCCATTACGAGCTTGTCTAACTCTGGGGGAAGTCTGGAGTTTTTCGTCTCTGGAAACGGTGACGAATACATAGATTTAACTCAATGTTACATTTAGGTTACGGCTAACGTTGCACCGTTTGTCGCTGGACTGGAAACCCCTTTAACAGCTAATAGCGATTTTGCGCCAGTTAACCTATGGGTTGGCTCTATGTTTTTTGAAGTAGATGTATTTTTAAATGGAAAACGTGTCTCTGACGCTAACGACACATGCGCTTTTGGCAGTTATTTCAAACACATATTTAATTATTCGGCAGAGCATAGGTCGAGTCAGTTAAATGCTGCATTATGGTTTAAGGTTGCAGCGAGACATATGGATAATATGACCGTTAATAATGTAGGTTAAACGTGTAGAAAACCTAACGTTGTTCTAAGTAACACTGTGGAAATGATCGGTAGAAATCATTCCGACATGTTTCTTCAGGAAAAAGACTCTCCACCTCACCTTGTGCTACTTAGAGCATGTTTTGCACGTACACTTTACGCTTCCACCTGACACGAAAGAAGGGCACTGGATCTGTGTAACGGCCACATAATGAGCCATCATACGCCCACATTCTGCTAATACTTGTGACCACTCAAGGACACCGTTTTCGCCATCTGCCTCCCGCGGAAGAAGAACGAACTCTGCATCTGGTACCCGGGTTTGACCAAGTTCTACCCTTGTGCCACTCCACGCCCCCGACTTAAAGAGAACTTTGTGAAGGAACATCAAGAGGAACTGTGCCTTTACCGCTCGCCTCTTCCATTCACGATTTTTTAACATTCCCTCTTCCTCTGCAACACTTACGACTCGTCCATGGCTGCTTTCTCATCCGCCTGAACGTTTCTGCCTATAAAGTTGTCACCTTCGTCTCCATGGCATTGTGATCTCCATCCACTGAAGATTAAGCCATCATGTGAAGTTGTGCTTTGCGAATATACCTACCAATGCTGGTTCACAGCCAGCAGCATCTGCAATAGTGATGAACTACTCTTGCCGCCTTTACTAGGACTGTGAAAGCACTTCATTAAATCTTAAATGCACTAACTACTTTAGCTTTCTATCTTTACAGATTTCTACCGCATTAAGCATTTTTTCTGCTTTTACTCCAGCCTACTCCCGCGTAGGGACTACTAAAGGAGATTGCCCATCTTTGCTGCCATATTCGGACGGTGAGCTCACCCCCCCCCCCCCCGACCCAACTCCCGCCCCCTCACCCAACTCGACATGAAGAGATACATTAGCATCGTTAGTGGTGTAACGTTTTCGACATTCCACTGGACGTCCAACTTAGCCACCAAATTTGCTGGTGGTGTCCTTTGCACTTCATGAACCATGAAGACTTGTATAGAGCTGCGATCAAGCACGCCAGTACAAAAGTCGCCTGCAGATATTATTTTTACCACCCCCCTCGTAGCTCCTATCTGTAACCGCAACGACAGCACCGCTGTCCCAGCAGGCCTCAGAGCCTCTTAGTGTAGCAATCAGTCAAAAGATAAGGAAGGTTGAGTCTCCTGTTTGCTGTGTTTCTCAGCTCGGCTCTTTTGTACTTGTTGCGCCATTGCCATCTCAACTCCACCCCGATTCCACTCCTACACAACCTCACCCCCCCCCCCCCCCACCGCTCCCACAGCCCCACACCCACACACTCACACATACACACCCTTCCCCCACACACAGACCCACTCAAACCGAATACGCATCACCCAGAATCTTTTTTGAATCAATGATGATTTTCTCTGTCTGTTATCGCAATTGACCACAACGGCACCTAATCTCGACAGAGATCCCCCCCCCCCCCCGATATGAGGATACCCGAATCTTCCATCCCACACAGCTTAACCAAGAAGGAAGTAGCACTTACCATCTGCCATGGAAAGCTACGCTGATACAATATCACCCTCGGTCATGTATATACCTTCCACCTGCGACATTCTGCTTGGAAGAAGCCAACCCAATGTGGAGAGCACCGTCAGAAGATAGTGCGCAGTGCACAGACTTTTGAAGATGTTGCCCATGTTTCCGCCACCTGCAATGTCTCACCACCCTTGGCCAGCGATGCCTAACCATCATTGTGGACCTAAGATGGTCACACACTCTGAATATGAAGGTGAGTCCCTTTGTGAGAGCTGCCTCTGCCAGTTCTGCCTCATCACGGGACTTAATGGATGGGATGAGGCCGCCAGAGGGTCTACCTCGCCACCTGCTTGAAAAGGAAGGCCCTGCAATGGCTGACTACGAACAAATGGCCCCCCCCCACCTTTTCATTAACTCAGTGCCACCTTGCAAGCAAGATTCGGCAATAGCCATCCAATAGTGTCCTCATGCCGCTCGCGCTGTGGACAACACGGAACCCACGGAATATATGAACCCAGAGCATACCTCAGAATACCCGCTGAATGATTTAAACCATTTGGAACTCTAGCCCAGAGCTCTCTAGAGGCCACGCCCTCCCAATAAGTGCAGCATTAAATGGAAGATAGTTCAGCGATATCCATGCTGTGTCTGCCCCAATTTCTACCAGACAGGACATGGATGACGAAACTGTATGGATACCCTTGACGCACAGCCACAAACTTCCCCAATTCAGGACCTAGATCAAGAAATTACGCCCACGGTGTTAGTAGCCTTGAGCAAATTATCTTCCACTAGCTCCGACGCCCTCCACCACAAAGGTTGACTAAGCGACCCTATTTGACCACACTTCAGCTGCTGACAACATTGAACTTTCCGTTTTAGTCAAATAGATCCTAGAAGCACAGGCTGTGCCATCAGCACCCTTGGCCATCTTGGAAACCGTCCGCCTCCCACACTGTAGCTCTCTTAGATGCCATTGTACCATTCAAGGCGCACAACCCCTCGCCACTGTTGATACTGGAGCTACCGTACCTCAGCCCCCGCCTTTACTCTACCATGCCTGAAAGTGTACGCCCACCATTAGTAAAATCCTGCACTCACCTTCCTGGTGCTACTAGAACTCCCCTAGATATTGCAGAAACCGCGAACTTCACAATCCTTTTAGATGATTTTCGATTCATCCAGCGGGTCATTGTAGATAATATCATGAATAATGCACTGCTTGGCATTGACTTTGGCAAAAATCGTGGAATACATTGTGCCCGCCATGAAGTAGAAATTGATGGATGCTGCATTATACTTGGTGAATGTTCCGCCCTTCACCACACGTGTGCGCTGGTCCTCTCCATCACTGCCATGCTTGATCCTGGCAAAGAAGAGATTCTTTGGGTTTCTGCACCGAATCCCATCTCTGAACCACTGATGCAATTTTGGAACCTGCCAGATCTTACACAAACGGCTACGATTGCTTGCCTATGAGAAGTAGTCAGCCTCAGTGATCCCAACCGCACCCCTTATAGAGATTTTAATACATCCGCTCAAACCATCACCTTAGAAGCTAGGCAGCTCTGTGGCCGAATTTTCGAAATTGACACTATCCATGATGACCATCACCTTAAAAATGGGTTTCCCTGCCAAGAAGAAGCCAACCTCTCCTCTTCCCTGCCTTCTCATCTACAAGATCTGTATTCCTTCACAACACAAGGATTGAATTATGAACAACGTTTACAGGTATATGCACTACTGAGCGAACGCACAACCACCTTTTCTAGTGTGGATTTAGACGTGTGAGAAACACATCTAATACGCCATAATATCGACACAGGAGATTACTGCCCAGTTAGAACCCATCTGTCATGTAGCACGGATCACCCTATCAGGTACGTACTGGCCCGGTTCGACTTGGTACGAAACTGCCCAGTCTGGGATGGTCCACATAAGGCCCACGCATAAACAGCCATTCCAAAAGGAGAATAAAATAATAGAGTCCGTGAGATCGCCCTATGCACACGCGTGGCCATGAGAAGTAAACAAACACTGACGCTTTAGCCTATGGAGACTGGCAACTTATGTATATACTTGCTCATAATATGGCTATTCCGTAATATGGGACCGGGCTCAAAGATTTCGGTACGTAGTAATATCAAGAAATCTAATGAGGAATTTAAAACTTTAAACAGAAAAGAAATCGGTTCAGATCTGTCGAAGATATGACAAAATTAAAACAGACTATTTTTGAGTTCCAGCTAAAGCATAGACATTGGCAGAGCGTGTGCCTGAGCGAGAGAGAGAGAGAGAGAGAGAGAGCTAGGTGCGATTGCTCTAGCTACCTTGCCTCGCATGCATCACACACTCTGATTGGCTTGAGAGTGCTGTTGCAGCCTCTCCCAGAGTATAAAATGCGATCTCAAAGCCACGCTCAGTTAGAAGGGAGGCGGACTCAGTCTACACCAACGCATCTTATTACAGTCAGGTTCCCTCTCAGAACAACCGCGCTCCACACTGCACCAAGTTTTTGTATACGCCTGGTAGATCAACAGGAATAATCATCTAAATTAAAAGGAGGTTCCTTATTTCACCACCGTCACCAGTGGTATCTTCATTGCGGTGTAAGACTTTTGATCATTACCAACCAAACTAGTACATAAAGAACGGTGGTGTTTTTAATGTCTCAGCAGACATGCTGTACCACAACATAAATTGTGGTAGAAAACAATGGGCGCATCCAGCATCACTAAATTTATGTTTTGACCGTAGTCCAGACAAGGGCATTGCTTTACACGCCATAAGAGCTAAACAGTGTGGATCGTCTTCTGCCGAGAAAATAATCAAACATTATGTGCTTAAGGTCTCCACACAATGGAGGCATCTGCCACCCTTAAAGCACAAACAGTATAACGGTAATACGGTGAACTATTCAATATGTGCTATGTATCAGAATTTGTTAGCCACCAATATTGGCTTTATTCTTCACTGTTTTTTAGTATTAAACATAATGGCCAGCATCCTGCAGCAATTCTCTAGGTGGCAGCTACACCATGCATCAACTCATACCGCAAGAAAGTGGTGCAAAGACTACATGTGATGTTTAAATTTCAAAATGACTAATATGTGCATTACACATAGGGGCATATCTTAGTTGTGCTATACCATTATTAATAATAAATAATGTACCTCATTAAGTGGTACCATAAGATCGGATGCGCACCACTTTAAGATAATATTGTACATAATATTTTGCATTGTAAATGGTGCCAGCAATTAAATGGCACCGTGGGTTAAATCGATCCTATACTCCAAATGAATGTACATATTGTAATCAGGCATTCTGCACATAATGTAGCTAGCAATAAAAACTACACAAATATTTGGACCGCAGTTCACCTAGGTTACAGTACATGTCAACAACAAATGCATCACCATATTTTCTCCCCACAGCACCAATTTTACATTATGGTCGCTGATCATGCTCTCATCAGAGAACATGGCGTGCGGCCAATACACCTAGAACTCTAATAGTTCGATAGGATACGTTTTTGTGCTAGCCAAGGGCGATTACTCTTGAATGGAGAATTGCTGTTAAAAATAATTGTTCACGGTCAATAAGACCGTTTTATAAACGGTACTACTGATTTCTATAGTTGGCCAGTCATATTAAGTCCTCCTAAGTTAAAGTACGGAGTAACTGCCTTTGACTATGGTTCTCCGGCCATCTGGCCGAAATAATTGTTTGAATTCCCACCTCCAGAATAATTCTCACCGAATCAAGAAACTACAGCCAGTTTCTTGACAGCTAGGATCAATTTGTCGATCACATACATTGTCCATGTATCTCCAGATACCTATTAAGCAAACCTTTTTATGCCAAAGTAGGAAACACCGGGAAAATATATATAATGCAATTTATTGCTGTCCCAGCAGTGTTCTTTGGGCAACTATTTCCAAACCTAAAGCAGCTAAATGGTAACACCAGAGTTCGGGTCTCACATGATCCACACCTGAAACATTAGGTGATGGACAGAAGCACGAATCACCATCTAACTCATAACGGTGACTGTGTGAAGCCTTAGAGCTCACCACGCCCTATGGATGGCCACAACAGATGGAAATGCATTTCTCTCTCCCCACCATAACAAATATAAAGCCTGCTTTCTAAACCTGCTTATGCTACAGTGACTTGTCCATGTGTTGTTATTTGTTGTTGTGATGCAGAATGAGGAGGGATCGCTCTGCGGCTCTGAACCTACCACCAGACAACATGTTGTATGTTGTCAGTATGAGAAGAGATGCTCCATGGGGTATCGGCAATGGTACCGAGCATCCTCGCCAGGAAGACGTATTCGTTAAAGATGGTGCTACGCCATTTGCGGCCTAAGAATATGTGTTTGGACTTAAAACATAATTGTTAGTCTAGGCCATTAAAGGTCCACAAAAATTAAAGTGGTACCAACAAAATATATCTTTAGCTCACATAAGATAATGGTTCTGAATTCTATGAGAATCAGCCATCCTAGCTTTACGTATACACCATAGGCACACGACATTAAAATAGGTATATTAGGATAAAAACACACGGTAAACTTTTTCACTTTGTAGAATAGGAGAATATGATTTTTCTTTGATGTAGGCCCGCGGGAGGCACTTTCCTCTCGCAAAAATGTATGTTGCTGTCCACACATGTCGTATTGGTTATTCATTTTCCCCCCTCATTTTTATGGGATCCCTCTTTGGCCATCATCCCATGAACGGTGTGGGTATCTCCATTCTTGCCTTGCTATTTGATAGTCGACTGCCTGCTGGTTGTTTTCTCCCACAGGGCACAGTACTCTCACTGTCGTATATTTTCTCTCACTCAAATGGTGAGGACATCTCCATCTGTCTCCTCCCTCAAGGCAGGGTGCTTTTCACCATCATAAATCCCCTCCCACTTGAATGGTAAGAGTATCTCCATTTTTGCCTTGCATTTTTATGATGGGAGACTCTTTGAGCCGTCCTCTCCTGCAAGGCACGGTGCATCCTCCTTCATTTTTGCCCTGCATGTTGATAGTTGGACATCTCTCTCTCTCTCTCTCTCTCTCTCTCTCTCTCTCTCTCTCACTCTTATTTGCTCTCTTCCTCCGCAACAACGTTATTGGCATGTTCCTGTGACGAGGCCTGCGCAAGGCACTTTCCTCTCGCAAACCAATATTTTTGGCCAGCCTGAGGCAGATATAGTTTATATTAAACCAACTGACGTGCCCTGACCGGACCTCTCCCCATAGAGGTACCCTTCACGGTACCGTCTATATATGATCAGATCGCTTGGGTACCTCTGGCGAGATATAACACCAATACACCACTTTAGTTTTTACGTACACCGTTCACAAGTAGCAAGCAAACAAAATCTGTTTGCCACTTTGATTAAGTAAGGTAAATTGTGCTAAGCACCGCTCTTTCCACCCTGGAAATGACGACTAGCCACACTGGGATACGAACTGTTGGGACGACTCCGTAGTGTTCAATTTTCGTAGCAATGGCTGCACGAGCCCGCTGAAACGGGATCGTTCCACTGGCCTCGAAGATCAGTTTGTGAGGACACCAGAGATGCGCGGCACCACCAGCTCCCCAACCCCGAGACTAGCTGACCAGCAGTGGCTGCGGCAGCAGCGATGCCCGGTAGCAGTAGCAGCGGAGCAGCGCATGCCCCGGAATCTACAGTCGCCTCCCTATATATAAAGAACAAGAAGCACATCAACAAGTAACAGAGATGCTGCAACACAGCATTATAGAATCGCCCACTTCGCCTTGGGCCAGCCTAGTCCTGTTCAGATAATCGATATTTCGTCGATAGTCGATTATTTTTCCTAACGATTATATAATCGAGTGTAAAATGAAATAATAAAAAAATCGAAGAAATTGATTTAATCGAGCAAAAATCGATTATTTATTTTAACCAGGCATAATTTTAGTGTTTACTTTTGTAATACAGCTAATGCATCGGTGGTTTGATTGCTCTAGCAAGGTAGTTGTTGTATAACCATCTTTTCCTGACGTTCAAGCCCACCCATCCCGAGCTCCCATCCTCGCGAATGTTTATATACGTAATTGCTTGATATGCCACTGATTGGAAACATTTGAATGCTACTGTTTATGGAACAATATCCACCTCTGAAGGCAATAGGCGGAAGTGGTGGTCGCCATTTTACGAAAAAATGTAAAAAATGAATTACTGTTTTTCATAGTAAATTCACACAATTTCGATTTGAATTTCCACAAATTCTGCTGATTGTTGTAGAACTAATTTGACTTAAAGCTGTTGCTGCCTAAGGTATTCGACTTTTTTAATGCTGGAAAATAGGGAAACGTCGTAGATAGGCACCACGGGCGAAATCTATATCATAATGAAAATTAAAATTATATGGCCATTTCGTGAAGAATATGCAAAAAATTGGCTTACCTGTTTTCGTAGTAAATACACAAATGTTCATTACAAATTTTCATAAACTCTGCTGATTGTTTTGGAACTAATTTGACGTAAAGCTGTTATTGCCTAAGACAACAACAACCCGCAGTCAAATGTTTTTCAAAATATCGAGCTTTTTCATTACTGGAAATTAGAGATACATTGTAGATAGGCGAGTTAATCTACATAATGTTAAAATTAAATTGGCGCCTTTTTACTGGTTTGAAAATCTGGGCATACGCACCGGTTTCCTAAAACCATTACCGAATGGGAATCAGTAGACAATTCCAGATTGACTTCATTATACTGGGTGGAGTTGTTCCTCACCTTCATCCAATCAGAGGACTGGTTGATATAGCTTGTCCTATTGCACGTCTTGCGGTCTCTTCATAGACCTACTTAATTGAGGTAATATAACCTATCTAGGAACCAATTTACCAAATTACGCATTCTGTTATTTTTCTCGAAAATCAGGCATTCTTTCATTTTTCTTTTTTTTAATTAATTTATTTATTTATTTTACTTTATTTTATTTTATTTTATTTTATTTTATTTTATTTTTTTAATTGTATTAGTTTGTTAAATATTATTGTTATTATTTATTATTATTATTATTATTATTATTATTATTATTTTTATTATTAATATTAGTAGTAGTAGTAGTAGTAGTAGTAGTAGTAGTAGTAGTAGTAGTAGTAATAATAGTAGTAGTAGTAGTAGTAGTAGTAGTAGTAGTAGTAGTAGTAGTAGTAGTAGTAGTAGTAGTAGTAATAGTTTTTATTATTGTCAAGCATTAGTTCTATGAACCATGTCTTTGAAAACAAACTGCCACTGGGATCTAGCTCATTCATTATCTGGAATGTAATTTTACCTTTTTCACTTTTTTCAACCCGAGAGGGGTTCGAACCTGGCAATTCTAGGGCAACTTTCACCTTGCAATTGGGAGGCGACTGCTCTACCACCAGACCACCATCCAGAGGACATAAATTCTCTTTCCCCGGACTGGCTTTCAACCACCCGTCTCACAACCACACGAATTACCTGGAAATTTGATGGTGTACATAGCACATATCTAACTTTTGAAGAAAGTTATACTCTCCCTCACCCGGTCTCCCGCTCTCCCTCTCTCTTTCTCTCGCTCTCTCTCTCCCTCTCTCTCTCCCTCTCTCACTACGCAGTTGCTACTTCCAAAGATCATGATTAAATAATAGATTATCTGATTAAATTGATTATTTTCCAGACATCGTAATCGGTTATTTATTTCAATAATCGAACATCCCTAGGCCAGCCCTATTGCTTTAGTGTTTCAATTTTCAAAAAAATCCCTATGGCCTCTGCAACCCTCCTGGAACTTTCGAATGTTTAATGGAATGAGTACTTTGCGAATTGCAACTGAAAACTTGTCTCTGCTACCTGGATGACGTAATAGTCTTTGGGACTACGTTCGCCAATGCAATAAACAATGTCTGTGAAGTACTCGACCGTTTTGCTGATGCCATTTTATAACTAAAACAAAAAAAGTGTCAGCCATTCTGCGAGGAAGTTGAGTTCCTTGTTTATGTTGTTTCTGCCCAGGGTGTCTCTACCAAACCCGCAAAAATAGCCACTGTAGCCGGATGGAAAATGCTGACTACCCTTACAGTGATTTGCAGTCTCCTAGGACTTTGCCAGTACTGCCACTCTTATGTACCCGAGTTCAGCAGATTTGCAGCATCTCTCTTATGCCTTACAGAAAAGGACTGTAGACTACTGAATGCAAAGCCGCTTTTCGCCTCCTTAAAGAAAAATTAATTACCGCCGCAATACTGGCATATCAGGACCCCTCATGCCAGTTCATTCTTTATACTGATGCATCCATCACAGGCATGAGTACCGTACTATACCAAGTTGACAATGACGGACATGAGCAAGTAATCTGCGATGGATCTCGCCAGCTTTCATGCACCGAGCGCCGCTATGCCACCACCAAGCGTGAGCTCCTGGCTGCAGTCCATTTTATCAAACATTTCAAATACTTTCTTTTTTTAAATCCTTTCACATTGCGAACCGACCATGCTTCCCTGCGTTGGCTCCAGAAGGTACAGAACCCAGAACGACAGATTGTCTGCTGGCAAGACACCCTGCAGAGTTTTGAATTTGATGTGTTTACACCGCTAAGGAAAATTACATGGAAATGCTGATGCTTTGTCCCGGACATTGAGAAATTCTGGACGACTTTAAGGATCCGCCCATGTCTGCATCTCCAAGTGCTCCTAACCTCATTGAAGCTGTGGAAACTGAGATGCCATCCTTTCTGCTACTCTTCGCTGAACAGTGGGATAGTAATCATCTGTGTACCACCCAAGAAAAAGACCCTGACCTTGGCCCTGGAATAAACTGGCTACGTGAGCATGAATACCCCACTCCCCCGTGAACAGATATCACCCACGTCAAGCACCACTACATACTACCATCCATGACTGTAGGAATGTCGCTTAAACTACGGATTACTTTACTAATGCAAGTGCCTTGTAATGCTACGAAATTATCGCGAATTTATTTTAACACAACTGCATGATTATGTCAGATATTTCATGCCTGACAGAACACTGGAACGAATCAGACCCCATTTCAATTTGATATGGATAGACGCGTCCATAAAAATATGGACCACTAAATGTATCCCATGTCAACGATGGTCCACCAAGACCCGCACTGCCGTGCGCCATTCGAATGTATCGGCATCGACATAATGGGACTGCTTACCACCTCGGACCATGGGAACCTCAATATTCTCGTCCTCCGAGATTTCATTGAATGAACAGAAACTTTCGCGCTCTTGAATCAGGAAGCCATGACTGGTGTGGAAACGCTGGTAAATTAAGTGTTCTCCCATTTTGGAATTCCCAGAAAATTACATTCCGACCAAAGCACTAACTTTGAGAGTAGGCTCTTTCAAGAACTTTGCCGCCTATTACACATCATACAAGGTGAACTATGCCATACCACCCATGTAGTGACAGAATGGTGGATAGATTTAACCAAATTCTTGCCACTATGTTGACCAAAGAAACACACCTGCATTGCTGTGACTAGGATACCATTCGTGATGATGGCTTACCATACTGATGCCCATTCCAGTACCAAATTTACACTCGTGCACATGATGTTGGGCCGTGACCTCCTGACGAGCTGAATTTTCCATCTCTGTACATCACCGCAGCAACTACTACCATCTCAGACCTCACCACAGTCGCCACACACTCAGTCACAGCTACGACCACCACCACCACAACCGCCGGCACACCCGCCATCACAACTGCTGTCACAACCGCCATCATCACAGCAATCACCACGGCCACTACCACCACCGCCATGAGCGTCACTTCTACCGCCGCCACCACAAGCATTACCACGCACACCACTATCACTCCTGAGGATTTTTGCACATCAGAATATCTGTCCTGCCGGTGCCGCAGCCTCCAATGTCAGTTTAGCAGAACTTATCCATCTGATCCGTGTTTGTCCAGCTACAACTTTGAGGATCGATGCCCCTCATAACTGTACTTTCTTATTGCACGATGTGATTACCTCAGTGCTAGAAACTGCCTGCTTGCCCGCCGCTTCAGAAGTTCCTCGCATCCTCGGCCCACAGGGCTGGCTTGACAAACCTTCGTCTCCATGGGAATCGTCTCCCAATTTGTTCAGACCCATTTCTCTGGATCTTACGGTCGTTGAAACACGTTTGATCACATCCACAAGACCAATTGCACTTCCTAGCCGGAGAACCCCAAACACTACTGAACATCTCATCTCGAAAACCTGCTCGCCCTGATGCAGAATAATTCTATCGCCGTAACTCTGTCTTTCTGCAGCTTCATTTCTTCCGCAAATTCATCCTCCCGTTTTCTGTGATTTCATCTTTCCACGATTTAGTTCTCCCGCATCTCGACATCTTCCTGAGCACTCTCTCTTCAATCAACGATGGACGTCAAAGCTGCTTGTAAATATGTACTATTATTACAATTTAAACTGTATTATGTTATCATTGATGAATGACCACTCATCTCCAGGTCTCGGAGGAACTAAATACTCCGAGCTTAATGGGGAGCCGCTATTATCATTGTAATAGGTTTCGTTGACGCATATAAAAGCGAAAGTATAATTGTTGCCCGCCATAGAAAAACAAAATATATATATATATATATATATATAACCACGAGCCTACCAGATTTAGCCTCGGGCAAAAAACCAAAAAGGAGTGTAGTTGCAGGCTTTAAATAGTGCCAAGATCTGATTCTCTTTGGCTCCGCTAGATAATGTGTTCCAGTCCCGGATCATTCTGTAGTCAATATGAGTATGTGTTAAGTGTGTTAATCGGCCTCGTCTTCCTGATACTATGTGCTCTATGTCATGGAGACTGCGACCATGCAGTTTCACGAAGCTTTTTAGGTCAGATCCTGAGGTTACGGCTCAGAAAACTTAGGGTTCGAATTGTTTTGGCACATATGTCTCCAATGCGGATTATGAAGCGCATGTCCTCGCTCAGGGCCGGATTGGATTACCCACTAGGCTACTTAGGCACCAGTCTATGGTTCGCGCTTAAGGCGGTGGGGATCACCCTTTAAACCAAAAAAGATGTCAAGGTTTTTTTCTATAGGCTATGTAACGCGACGAAGAGACAAACTCAGTACCATTTACACTACAGTAATGCAGTCGTCTTGATTGATGTGTATTTACAGTCCAAGTGATGAGTATTTTGAAAATTTGTGACTGGAATGACTAGCTCTGTTACCGAGCCAGTCATTCCAGTGATAAATTTACAAATATTCTTTCCTCTTGGCCTTCAAAAATTATAATTCTTGAAAAATCTTGACCAATTAATAACTAATAAATGTGTGTAAAATAGGCCTCAGGTCATCAGGGCATCTACATTTTTTTAAATCGAACCGTAGGAGCTCCAGCCTAGTGCCTCGCGCCAGATTAAGACCGCACTGTCCTTGATGACCCTAAGTATGGGTTAGTGGTGAATCAATGACGTGGCTACATAAAGTGTAGAAGTTCTAACCTACTAATTCAGGCTTTTCGATCTACTGGCCATCACAAAGCCATGCACCACTGAGTACATTCACAGTGGTCTTGCCTCTAAAGCGTCCTGAGTATCTATTCTATTGGCATTCCAGTTGCCAATTGATTTGACCTTATGACGTCTTGATCGTATTAATTTCTTGATAGGTATTGCTGATTAGTAAGTATGAAGAGTAGAATATATTAGCTTGTTGTACAGTTAGTAGGAGAATTTGTGTGCGGTGGGGTGGGGTGGGTGTGGGTGGTGGGTGGTGGTTGTTACATGGATGGCCAAATTGTTTTGGGGAAGAGCTGTGGTGCAGATGGGTGTTCGCGGGTGGATGCGAGGGGTGGGGGTATGCATTTTAATGTCGTATATCGGGGCCCTATCTAGCAGGTCCCATTCACGCCACGACAGTGCGTATTCATATAGCTAAGTGGTAATTTCCAATGTTAACAAGCTTTAGTGCGCCATTTATGCTCATTTTTACGTCCATTGGGATCATCCAGTTGGCTTCAGTAGCAAAATTCGGTGGTTTTGAAATTTTGTTTCAGCAGGTAAAGGGTCTAGTTTCGCAATGGGTGTTCGTGCAAATTGGTCGCCCTTATATACTGCAGATTGAGTCTGATCGAATCTGATTGGTCAAGAGTTAGATGAGGCTCGCTCACTCCTCACAAACATACAAGGCTATCATCTATACTCCTCTCAATCAATAATCATGCCAGCACTTTTCATAGTGAGACTTAATGCAATCAGTCATAATCTATGGGTACAGCTTAACCAATTCTGATTCATATAACTATTGTGTTATACTTTAATGGAGGAATCCAGTTTTAGTCATGCCCATCTCTAGCTGAGCTTCCCCCACGCTTTGCACGCTTTGTGCTCAATCTATCCCTGCACTCTTTGAATCTCGATTTCCAGAAAATTATACAGATAAGCTGTTGAATATTTTGAAACTAATTTGTCTGGGTACTGTTGTTGCCTTTGGCAGCAACAGCGCCCAGTCGAATCAATTTCATAATATTCAACTGCATATTTATTAAGTGGTAAAGATATACAATGTGTACAACTTGACAGAATATTAAACGTTTATGAAGGACTAAATCACGTCATTCATGACGTAATTGATTATGACGTCAGCCTACATGTGACGTAGTTGATTATGACGTTGTATGATTGATCGATAAACTGGATTCCTCTATTGGATTGACAGGGTTTGGAGACATGTTGAATGAAAGGTTATTGTTTCAACCGACAGTTTGATAAAAATATTACTTATAAAAAACATACTATGATTATAAGTTAATGTCATTAATACAATGGGGGTGTGAAGTAGCTCAACTGAATATCCCATGATCTATATTTAGAAGAATGACTCATCATTGAAAATCCAAGAGGCATCGTCTTCTATATTTAGTGTTGGATTTTCTTTGACAAATCATTCTTCTAAATGTAGATTATGGGATATTCAGTACAGCTGTATAAAAGCGATGATGTAACATAAATTGTCATACCTTGTGTTCATACCACTAGAATAACTGATCTCAAATACGGGAAAGAAGTTAAATAAGTAGAAATCAATTTTACTGACATCTGTAGTTAGATACTGTTTTCATTCAGATTGCTTGCAGACTAATTATAAGGGTATTGGTAAGATCAATCTAGCATGTATTTTTACTTGTTCAATCTACTAGTCAATGTTGTTCCGCAACACCACAAGGAGTATGTATGGTTACTGTATTATGCGGCTGTAGTAGTAGAAACATCCTACAGCTGCAATCAGGCCTTCTTCACTTTTTCCCACTGTGTCTTGTCCTCAGCGGAAGTCCTTAGCTTCATCAGGGCCATTCTTGACTTGAGGTGCACAGAGTCCCGCCTTCTGGAGGTCACCTTGTAGCACGCTTAGCAGATTTATGCAATGACATCCTCTCCTGGCCTTGTATTTGCTGGCTCCGAGTAGGGAAAATTCCAAGGCTCCCTGTGCTGATGTATCTTCTGGCATCCTTAGCACATGGCCAAACATGAACCAGCTTTGCTGGGCTATTACACATCTTGTATAGTAGATCGTTGGAAATTATGCTGTCTGGCCACCGGTGTCCAGTGATGGTGCGTAGGTGTTTGCGGTGGCAGGCATCGAGTTTGTCTAGAGCTGTCTTTGGAGCTGCCCAGCTGTTGCAGTCATATACAGCATCACGGATACACAGGTTGCATTGTATAAACGTAGCCTTTTGATCAAGGGCATTTTTGATCTAATAATCCATAGCTTCCAGAAGGACCGGAAAGCTTTGTTCCCCATGACATAGCGTGCATCAATGCCAGCCGTACTGCAAAGCAGTGAGCCCGGAATTGTACTTTTCCTCCATGGTTCGCCGCCACGAAGTGAATCGTCATTTTCTTTAGTGTCATGCTTTGTACATAGGTATATGTGGGTGAACTCTGTTTTGGATTCATTCATAAAGAGATTCTCAATTTTTAGTCTGCTTGCAGATGTTGGGAGAATTTCTTCAAGGGATTTCTTTTCCTCATCTATGAAGTCCACGGCATCGGAATATTAGAACGAATCCGTCATAGCAATATGATGATGAATTAAGTGCAGTATATATAGATATGTTTACAATAATAGGAAGCAATACAGGACAAACTGTTGAATACTTTGATAATATTTTACTTTAAGGGTTTATAAATACGTCGCTGAGTATAACCTTTCATTCAAATTGTTTTCAAAATAGCTGACTGAACTTTTACAATATTATATCACTAATGTCATTAATGAGGACTAAGCATTTTAACTGATTTCCCAAAGCTTTCAGTTATACCAAGATTGCTGCCAGAGAATAATTCTGCATATAAATTCTGAAGCCTATCCCGATAGGGTTCTTTCTGCCATGTTTGGTTTAAATCAGACAAAAGGTTAATGAGCAGTAGTCGTTTAACTGATTTCCAGTAGATTGTTGGACAATCCGAGATGGCCGAGTGAACAATTGACCAAGCAAAATAATGTATCAAATTTATGAAGCCTACCATTCTAAGGCCCTTCCAGCTATGTGTGGTTAGAATCTCACGAAAAGGTTGATCAGTCTTTTGACTGATTTCCCCAACATTTTCCGAAAATCCAAGATGGTAGAGGAACAATTGTATGATCAAAGATCTGTATTCATGTTCTTAAGCCTACGACATATGGTCCTTCCAGCCAAATTAGATTGAAATCTGCCAAGTGGTTAATGAGGAGTAGGATTTTAAATCAAATGTTGTCGGAGGATGGACGGCAGACGATCGCGCTGCTTGGTCATTCAGGCTAGATGAGCTAAAGAGGAGGGGAGCTAACGCATGCTTAGATATGCTATGTATTATAAACTACCTTTGCGTTGTAGCTCTTGAAAAACAACTGTTGCTACAAGCAAAAAGCAGAGGCGTGGCTGTGCGCCGAGAATACGTTTCTAACGTAATGACCGGCTATCGTGTTACGTCATCACTGCGACTAGACTGGTACACAGTCTCCACTTCAGAAACTAGACAGGTCACGACCCAGTAGATATACATAGTGGACTATACACGCAACCCTGTGGATCGTGTTGATTTTGGTATCATCTTCACCTTAACCACCGTATCGCGAGCTTGATACAGACACAAATGCTGCTGGTGCTACTACTACTACTACTACTACTACTACTACTACTACTACTACTACTACTAACAACAACAAAAACAACAACAACAACTACTACTACTACTACTACTAGGTTAGAACCACATTCGTTCGAAAATTGAAAAACGTTAAATATCATTCTAGATGATGAATGAGCTACATCCTAGTGCCAGTGTGTCCTCAAAGACAGGGTTCATAGAACAAATGCAGAAAGAATATCTGGAATGTACACCATCAAAATTCCAGTCAATTCGTGTGATTGTGAGACAGGTGGCTGAAAGCCAGTCCGGTGAAAGACGATTTCTGTCCCCTGGATGTGGTCTGGTGGTAGAGCACTCGCCTCCCAATTTCTAGGCGAAAGTTGCCATAGAATTGCCAGGTTCGAACCCCACTCGGGTCGAAAAAATTGAAAAAGGTAATATTACATTCCAGATGATGAATGAGCTAGATCCTAGTGCCAGTGCGTCGTCAAAGACAGGATTCATAGAACTAATGCTTGACAATAATACAAAACTGCATACTTGCGAGTGCCTAGTGATCTAGCAGGAAGGATCTAAAAAAGAATGTAACAAGTAAGAATATCTGGAATGCTCACCATCAAAATTCCAGTCAATAATAACAAAAGACCCAAGGGCCTGTGGCGCTCACCTGGACAATTAGCATTTGAACTATTTGCATTTAAATAGGTATGATGGATAATTTTCAGAAAATCCAAGATGGCCACCCAACAAATTTACCAATCAAAATTCTGAATAGAAATTCGAATCTATCGTGATAGAGTCACTCTAGCCAAATTTGTTTGAAATATGGCAAACAACTAAGGAAAAGCAGTGTTTTGACAATTTCTGGTACATTTTTCATAAAATCTATGATTTTCACTAAAAAAAATTGATCAATCAAAATTCTGAATAGAATTTCTAGAGCCTACCACCATAGAATCCATTAGTGACATTTTGTTGAAACATGTCAAGCAGCTAAGTAGAGCGTAGAAATTTGACAATTTCGGGTACATTTTTCATAAAATCTCAGATTTTCATGCAAAAAATTGATGAATCAAAATTCTGAATGGATGTGCTGGACCCTACGGCCATAGAAACCGTTGAGCCTAAATTGGTTAAAACCAGTCAAGATAGTAAGGAGAAGCAATTTGACAATTTCCAGTACATTTTTCATAAAATCTAATATTTTCAGCTAAAAAAATTATTGAATTAAAATTCTGAATCGAAGATCTGGAGCAGACGACCATCGTTCAACAGCATATTTGGCCCAAATTTGGTTGAAATCGCTCAGAATGGTAAGGAGATGAACCAATTTGACAATATCCGGTACATGTTTCATAAAATCTAAGATTTTCACCCAAAAAATGTATGAATTAAAATTCTGAATGGAAGTTCTGGAGCAGACGACCATCGTTCCTTTCAGCCAAATTTGGTCGAACTCGCACAGAATGGTAAGAAGAAGCATTTTGACAATTTCCGGTACATTTTTCATAAAATCACCCATAAAATTGATGAATCAAAATTCCGAATTGATGTTCTGGAGCCTACGACCATTGGGTCCTTTCAGCCAAATTTGCTTGACATCGATTAAAATGGTAATGAGAAGAAACAGTTTGACAATTTCCGGTAAATTTGTAATTAAATCTAAGATTTTGACCGAAAAAATTTAGGAATCAAAATTCCAAATGGAAATTCTTGAGCCTACGACGATAGGTACTTCCAACCAAATTTGCTTGAAATCGCCCAAGCGGTTAATGAGGAGTAGTGTTTTAAAGCAAACGTTGATGGACGGACGACGGACGGATGACGGATGGATGGACGGTCGCCTTCGGGCCATGTGAGCAAAATAACTACTACTACTACTACTACTACTACTACTACTACTACTACTACTACTACTACTACTACTACTACTACTACTACTACTACTACTACTACTACTACTACTACTACTACTACTAATACTACTACTAATACTACTACTACTACTACTACTACTACTACTACTACTACTACTACTACTACTACTACTACTACTACTACTACTACTACTACTACTACTACCAGTTTGAAACTAATTTGAATGGAAACTGTTCCCGCATGTGGAAAAAACAACTCCCAGTTAAATTGGTTTGAAAATGTTCAAAAGAATGTTTATAAAATTGTAAATTCATCTAAGACATACCATTCATAAACTTCATAACAGACTCCACTTTTCACGAGGGAGGTATACATCATTATCATTGTGACATCGGCTAACTAGTGACGCAATTGATTATGACGTCACTGGACACTTGAGAGACAGATCGCATCCCGTTATTAGTGATACATTTTCAAAAACGAATCCTCTCTTGTCCCGCACATCGGCATTCATCAATACCACTACAGAGTACGGCTTTGGCTGGCTCCGCCATGAAAGGAGTAAAGATCAATGGACCTTTCCGGTTTATCCATCAATCACATGACGTCATAATCCACTACGTGGCGTGTATGGTGACGTCATAATCAATGACATCATGGATGGCGTAGGTGAGTCCGTCACGAACGCTTAATTGATGACGGAATATGCGGTGTTGTACGAATTATATGTTGTTATTCTTTAATGAAGATGCTGTTGAATATTTGGAAACTAATTTGACTGGGGGCTGTTGCTGCCTATGCCAGCTACGGCAACCAATCAAATTCATTTCAAGATATTCAATCACTTACCTGAATAGATTTCTGGAGATTGATATGCAGTTCAGGGATCGATCAATCCTAACATGGCGAAATGTATATGACGCTTTATGGACATGGTTCCATATATTAAATGTATAGCTCTATCAGATATAGCCCCTTTAAGCATGCCTGAAGTTGTTGTAGATTATTTACTTAACAAGCAGCAGACAATTTGATGCGGCTAAAACTCAATGTCTCAATTTAAAGATAAGAATAAGGGTAAAGCTGTGGAATATTTTGAAACCAATTCGAGTGGAACCTAAATTGGGTGATAGGCAGCAACAGTTCTCAGTTAAATTAATTCCAGCATATGACGCCCTCAACCACCCCCAGGATATATCTTGATTCTATCTATCCCATAGGTGTACTATGTGCTTTCGGTTTGCCAGAAAATCTGGTTTAAGCACTATAAATATTTTAATAAATAATGCTATTTTTTCGCCATGCGAAGAAAGCTGTAAAACTAAATCACTGAGATAAACACGAGTTACCAGTTTTCGAGAGGGATAAGATTAACGATATAGCCTGGACATTGCAGAGGAAAAGGAACCAATGGAATGACTGGCTCGATTACACGCACTGTGAGCAATTTAGCTCAATGGACTAAGCTCCACCCACACTTCACTCGTATTGGGATTGTCCGATTTCTGAACTCCCTGACTATCAATTTCCTGAAAAATATACAGGTAAGCCGTTGAATATTTGAAACTAATTCGACTGGGTGCTGTTGCTGCCAGTGGCAGCAGCGGCGCCCAGATAAAGTATTTTCAAAATTTCAAAAGACTGTTTATTAAATGGGAGACATAGAATTCGTACACCGTGTCAAACTATTAAGCGTTTAACCCTTTAATGACTAAATTTGTTCAAAATATCTAGATATTTGCTTATTGAATGTTCATATGCAGGCTATGAGAAAACTATTTTTGAAAATTTACCACGGAAATGACTGGCTCAGTTATCGAGCCAGTCATTCCTGTGGTAAATTCTCAAAATAGTCTTCTGTTGGCCTGCAAACGGGCATTCTTCAAGACCACTGCAGAGGCCAGCGGGAAAGGGTTAAGACGAACTAAATCGAGCCCTTCATGACCTAATGAGTATGACGACATACTACACATAACTTAGTTGATTATGACGTCATGTGATTGACTGAGGAAATGGATTCATGAATTCTATAGGCAATTTTGTTTACTATCGCTTTGTTGTTACAACTACCTGATCATTCAGGGTGGGCCTATAACAGGAGGTTAATACAGATATAAGAACACCATTTATTCGGGTAAGGATATTAATGTATGGGAGATAATTCATGTCATGCCGGTACATACACCACGCTCATCTGCCTTGCATTGTAGATGGCATTGTCATTTTTTTATTTCTAAATATTCAAAGTCCGTGACCTTTCACCGCTCCACGTGTGCCCGTTTATCGCATGGCTTCCTGTGGGTTAATTATAAAAAACGGACCCGTTTTGAGAACCTGATCACCTAGAATCGATGTAAAACCAGCTGAAATGTGTATTATAATGTAATTGGAAACCGCTTCTACCATAGCCAGGAAGAGCTGTGTTGAAGGGTTAATTATCGATCTGAATTTTGAGAAAATACAAATAAATCAAGAATTTGTAGACCTTATTTATTACAGAATGATGCAGTCTGATTAGTAATCGCAATAACACTACTGATGATTGATAAAATACAAATATATCACACTCTGATCACGCAGGCTCCTGGGACGGTAATGAACCAGTGCTGGCCCAGTAACCTGCGTTTCAATGGTAGAACTTATTTATTACAGATTAGTAACTAAATAGCATTACAGTGAAACCTGTATATTACGGACAACCCCCTTCCCCCTCTCTCACTCTCCCTCTCTCTCTCTCTCCGTCCCTCCCTCCCTCCCTCCCTCCCTCCCTCCCTCCCTCCCTCCCTCCTCCCTCCTCCTCCCTCCCTCCCTCCCCCCTCTCTCTCTCCCTCTCTCTCCCCCTCTCTCTCTCCCCCCTCTGTCTCTCCCTCTCTCACTCCCCGCCACCCTCTCTTTCTCTCTCCCTCTCTCTCCCTCTCTCTCTCTCTCTCTCTCTCTCTCTCTCTCTCTCTCTCTCTCTCAGGCAGTAATGACTTCCAATCAAATTAAGTCCAAAATATTCAACAGTGCGTTTGATTTTATTTTGGAAATAATCTACGCTATTTCTGAGCTGTAGAATACTGGAGTATTTATATTTAAAAAAGAGCAGTAATTTATGACGAAACACACATTTTAGAAAAACTGAAATATAACAAAGCGTTTATAAAAGATAACTTAGTCTATCTATAGCGGACACTGACTGTTGAGTCCAAATTATGGTGGATCTGTAAAGGCGCATATTCACACCAGAATGATAGAAAATAAAATTGTTAAAATAATATACTTTTAGAGGTTTACATTCTGTGCTTAGATGTAATGAAACATATGATGATTTCATTCTACATAAATTAATATAATTTTTAAGATGTGAAATTGAATTAGATACACGAGTTCCTAATTCAACTTCAAAATTAAAAATTATATTAATTTATACAGGATGAAGTCATCATATCTTAAGATTTATTTCTTTTCATTACATTGAGGTACACAATTTAAGCTTCTTTCTAAAAGCATACAATTTAAATAATCTTATTTTCAAGCATTCTGGTGTGAATACTCACCTTTAAGGACACACTGTCATACGGGTACAAACCTTATATAAACATAGCAAATGAGTTGAATTAAGCGGCCACCTGTCTTTAGTAACCACCTGTCCTTAGTTGTCATCTGTCTATTGTGATCATATGTCTTTAGTGACCACCTGTCCTTAGTGACCATCTGTCCTTAGTGACCACCCGTCTTTAGTGATCACCTGTATTTAGTGATCACCTGTATTTAGTGACCACCTTTCTTTAGTGACTTCCTGTCTTTAGTGACAACCTTTCTTTAGTGACCACCTGTCTTTAGTTACCTCTGTCCTCCGTGACAACCTGTTTTAGGAGCACCTGTCTTCAGTGGCCATGTGTCTTTAACGATGACATATCTTTGGTGAACACCTGTTGATGGTCCATACAGTATCCGTTGTAGACAGGCTTTATGAAATATACCTTATTTGTAATGATGCAAATACTACTCTCTCTCAGACTCTGTATGACACATTTTTCAGCGATATGGTGATACAGTCAATTGCTTTACGTCACACTGAGCTTGATTCTCTCAAACAAACGTCCGAAAAAACAAGCTTGTTCAAAATAACTTACATCTTATGTTGTCAGACACGAAATGTATATGTAAATGCATAAGTGGTGCTCCAAAGCTGCTCATTTATTCGGAGTCACTATTTAATGGTACCCTTTCTACTGGATTTAGTTGGGGGTGATACCAACACTCACGGTAGATAATACATATGTCAAGCGATGACTGACACCTGCGATATGCTGAGTCTATCCGTGAATCCTGCAGCTGCCATCCAAGCTCACGAAGATCCTCCCTTAGTATCATGTTATCATCAAACAGATCGTCTGATCCCATATTCATACTAACATACATTCTGCTGGAATATGCTGACTTATGCTGTATTTTATATTTCTGCGGTAGGTTCAGGTTATCAAGAGCGGTAGGCTTACCTTGGATTACCCATGGAAAGTTGGGATCCCGGTCTCCGTTATAAATAATGTATATGTAATTAGTATGTCTGTCTTTAAGCCGCTTAATAAGAGGATTGATTTGATAAAAATCAGCCTCCACTTCGAGCAAGCAACATTCCTCACGATTTTCTGGCAGAGGCACTTGTCCGTATCGAAGGAAATTTAAAACATACCTAAATGTCTTTCCATCCCTATCAATGAATATATTACCATCTTTGTCACGTGCTAGGGGAACTGTCCCACCAAACATGGTCGCCAACATTGAATCCTGGTAGCGAGTGAGTGTGCTGATAGTTGTCGTGTACAGGGTACCACCCACGTTCAGCGTGACAATGCTCTCAGACATCCTTGCTCGGTCCTGCCAGTAGGAACAAACACAAATATTATATGGCGATAGAGAACTTGAATATGTACCTAGGCATGCACACGCACGCACACACGCGCACGCGCGTACGCACGCACACACGCGCGCACGCACGCACGCACGCACGCACGCACGCACACATATATAAATATATATATAGATATATATATATATATATATATATATATATATATATATATATATATATATATATATATATATATATATATATATATATATATATATATATATATATATATATATTTATATATATATATATATTACTAAACACAGGAATCACAGTAAAATTATGTACATGAATATACTGGGACACAGAAAATCATTAGGAAACATGATTTTGCATTTGACGGTCTTCAGATCGGCGACCTGATGTACACCCTCTAGTGCATTGGTGGGTTGCCGAAACCCTGGATGATACCATTGAATGATATCATTGATGATCTTGAGGAATGGTTATCGGTGATAAGAGGGGCTGTAGTAGTTCATGTTAACGACCTTGTCATATTCCTCTTTTCACTTTCGTTTCTTTTCGTATTAGGAAACGAGGAGAGATGATCCGGTGGAATGGTCAATGAGTAATGAGAGGGATGATGGAGGGCGGGGCGGGGCGGTAAATGATGATGATATGGTGATTGCTGTTGAATAAAATGGCGATATTGATGCGGGTGAGATTGCAGGTATGTTAATTTATAATTATTCATTTAAAATTTACTACTACTGCCTGACACACTGTCCGCCACTGAATTATATATAACTTGAACACCCAAGGGCCTATTGTGGAAATAAATTATCTATCTATCTATAATTGAAGCCCGATTTGACTGGGTGATGATTTGGCAGGCAATGGCTGTCAGGGTCCTCGTTGACTTTGTATGAAGATATTATTGAGAAGGCAGATCCAGAGCTAACAAATATTATTGCCACATTCTAAATACGTCACGGTTCTACCACCAACAAGATGTTCCATGAATCTTTCATATGTAGTGCTTCCACCTCATATTGTTATATCAGAGATGCTTGATGATTGGATTAATACCAAATTATGGAGAGATTGTCAAGTTTGAGATAAAATCACCAAACTACGGCGATATCCAGAGGAGTGTGTTATGAAACAGGTCACATGTGGAGGCATCGTGAAACAGACAGCCGAGCGGCCCGAGAGGACATCTTTCAACACGGCTGCCAAAATAGTGTCCACGCATATAAATACATATATGT